>PVKE010036091.1:0-16559 GCA_004027555.1 Craseonycteris thonglongyai
TCAAAACAAAAAGAATAAAATACTTAGGAATAAACTTAACAAAGAATGTGAAGGACTTATAGAGGGAACACTATAAAACACTATTAAAAGAAATTGAAGAAAATACAAAGAAATGGAAGAATATTACATGTTCATGGATTGGAAGAATCAACATAGTTAAAATGTCCATATTACTCAAAACAATATACACATTAAATTCAATCCCCATCAAAATCCTACAGACATTTTTTCAAGAAATAGATTTAAAAATTGCCAGATTCATAGGAAACCCAAAAAGGCCCTGAGTCACCAAAGCAATCCTACAAAACAATAATAATAGTAAGGCTGGAGGCATCACGTTCCCTGACTTCAGTCTATACTACAAAGCATCAATAATCAAAACAGCTTGGTATTGGCAGAGAAACAGACAATGAATGAATCTGGACTGTGAACTGTCACCATATAGCAAAATTAACTCAAAGTGGATTAAGGACCTCCACATAAGATCCGAAACTATAAAGTGCATTGAAGAAGGCATTGGCACTAAATTTATAGACCTAGGGCTCAGAGAGCACTTTATGAACTTGACCCCAAAGGTATGGGAAGTAAAACTAAAAATAAATGAATGGGACTATATCAAACTAAAAAGCTTCTACACAGCAAAGGACACCATCAACAAAGTAAAAAAGGAAACCAACCAACCAAATGGGAGAAAATAGATGCAAATAATGCCTCTGATAAGGGGCTAATATCTAAAATATATAAAGAACTCATACAACTCAACAACAACAAAAATGATCTAATTAAAAAATTGAGCAAAAGACCTAAACAGGCACTTCGCTCCTGACAACATACAACCAACAGATACATGAAAAAATGCTCAACATCACCGTCAATTAGGGAAATTCAAATTAAAATCACAATAAGATACCACCTCACACTTGCTAGGATGGCTATAATCAACAAGACAAGGAATAACAAGTGCTGAAAAGGCTGTGGACAAAAACAAACCCTCATATACTGTTGGTGGGAATGTAAATTGGTACAACCACAATAGAAGGAAGTGTGGAGATTCCTCAAAAAACTAGGAATGGAATTACCATATGACCCAGAAATCCCTCTCCTTGGTATCTACCCCCAAAACCTGAAAACCTTAATCCACAAAGATATATGTACCCCAATGTTCATCGCAGCACTGTTCACCGTGGCCAAGTCATGGATTCAACCAAAGTGTCCTCTGATAGATGACTGAATTAAGAAGTTATGGTACATTTACACAATGGAATACTACTCGGCAATAAGACAAGGTGAAATACAGCTATTAGTAACAACATGGAGGGACCTTGAAAACATCTTATTAAGCAAAATAAGTCAGACTAAAAGAATCAAGAAACATATGACCTCACTTATAGGTGGAATATAAAACTGAAAGGAACAAATAAAGAAAGACTCATGGACATAGTCAATAGTTTAGTGGTTACCTGAGGGTAAGGGGAGATGGGTAGGAAAGCTGGGGGGCGGAGGGAGTAGGAAACTGAGCTGATTCTGGGTGGTGAACACATAATGCAATGTATAGACAATATAATGTAGAATTGTACACCTGGAAACAATGTAATTGATATCAATCAATGTCACCCCAATAAATTTAACAATAAAAAAATTTTTTTAATTAAAAATAAAAATCTATCCTAATTTTTAAAACATAAGATATACGGTATGCATCTTTTTTAAGGAAGAATTTCATAGTGAGACTACTGATACTTTACTGTATTATTTAGTTTTCTAAAACCTATAAACTTCTTGAAGAATCAAGAAATACCGGCTACTAACTATATGTGGACACTGACATTTATATATTACTAAATTTAAAACCTCACAATGTCTAAAATACATAAATTAATTTATGACACAGGTACTATGTATTTCCTATTTATTAGTATAACAAGTTAATAAACCTAATTCAGTAGCTGAAACATTTTGCCTGGTAAGCCCCCTAAATGAAAAGCAAGGACTTCTGAGGTTAACAAGAAATGTTTGTTCATTTGCTTTTCCAGTTCTGTGAACTTAAAGATGGAAACCTCTCCATGTTATTATACTACACATTTGTTAGGCTTATTAACACAGAGAAATGTCCCATTATTCTCATAAACTAGATTGATAACTGCCCTAAAGTAACCATTGACTTAGAGATGACATTAAGCAGCAATTATCTAAAGAAATTTTGGTACTAAAGCAATATCCCTCTTATCAAATCTCTCACTTTGCTAAATATTTTTCTCATGGAGTCTCTGTTTAGTTATTTTTTCTTTACTGCTTCTTTTTCTATTTGAAAGCTTGACTTTATCACCTTTGATGTTTCCATGTATGCTGTCTCAAAATTATTTTAAATTACCAAATTTATAAGAGTTGTTGCAGATCAAAGTATTTACTTAAAATATTTAAAAATATTTTCTCTCTTTCAGAAAGCTGATCTAGCTCTTCAAAACCCATTAATGTAATAGAGTCACACACACACACACACACACACACACACACACACACCACATCTTCATTCATATTTTCTAAGCAGAGAATTGTATATACAAAAACAAAGACTATTGATAAATTCAGAAAAAAATAAATGCAATATTCATTAGAAACAAAGGAGTGTTATGATTTAAAATGAAACAATAAATAAATAGCATATATCTGTGGTTTGGTTACCTATTGCTATAACAAAACAAACCAAAATATTTTAGGGACTGCTGGGATGGCTCAGTGGGTTGAGTGCTTGTCTTGCAGCCCCGAGGTCTGAGAATTGAATCTCTGCCCCAGCCCGGGCAGGCCCATATGCTGAACTGGAGTGTGCTCCCAGTTCAGGTCTCAATGGGCTGAGCTTCCCATGAGGGAGACCTCCAGCCCGGTTCCCACCCTGCGCAGTCCCACACCCACCTGTGGAATGAAACTATGTATAAAACTAATGATGTGCAACTATGGAGACTACTCTGGACCCTCCCCATGCTCTCTGTCTCTCTCTGTCTCTCTGTCTCTCTCTGTCAAAAACAATAAAAATAAATCTTTAAAAACAATATAAACCATGTTAGTATTCTCTCAATAGTGTGTGTATTGATTGGATTGAACAGGGTGTTTCTCATTTCTCACATGGATTCTCTCACTGGATTAAGCTAAATAGCAACTGAGCTGAAGACAATGGAATTTTAACTAGCCTAGACATCCAAGATATCGAATTCACTCACTTGTCTTCATTTTAGCTGGGTTGACTAAAGTAAATGGATAACATCCATGCATCTCTAGTTCTCCATGTGGCTCCATTCTTTGACTATCTTCAACATTTGCTTACAGCATATTGGCAGGTGATTCCTCCTAAAGCATTTGTTCTAAAAGACCTACATGAAAGGCTGCAAGGCATCTTACGACCTTGTCAGTAATCAGGCAGAATCACTACTAACACATTCTACTGGCTATGCTCAAAGAGTTGGCAAAGAATATAAACACATAGATACTAAATAAATTTCATAGAATGCCTCAAAATTGTAATTCATATTAGCAAATAAAAAGGTATTTGACTTTTAATTTTCTATATTTGTAAATATTTCAAATAAATAAAATTTATTAAAAATTCTTATATCCTCATTTCTCTCAATATTATCCATCACTATTTCTTTTTAAAAAATTTATATTTCTGGTCGAGATGGCAAAATACATAAACTCTATACTTGTCTCCTCTCATGGCCACATCAAAATTATAACTGAACTACAAGATAACCATCATTAAGAATAACCTAAAGTCTAACTGAACCAAAGTCCTAAAACTATTATAAAGAAGAAGCCATTTTAAGACTGGTATGAAGGGGAGAGATGCAGAACAGGCTGTTCCTAAACCTGCATGTGACATTTAATATTAAGAAGAAGAACTCAGCTACAGAGGTGCCCTCATGATAGAATAAAGAATCCTAGATCCAGGCCAGGCTCCCAATCCCAGAGTTCCAATGGCAGGAAGACAAGTCCCGGCAACATCTGGCTGTGAAAACCAGTGGAGATTGTGGATTAGTAAGGCAGGGAGAGGTTGCAATCCCAGGTGCTCCTCTTAAAGGATCTACACATGGACTTATTTGCTGATGGATTCACTTGCTCTAAGCTCTGGCACTGGGGCAGCAGCCCAAGAGGTTCCAGAAATGTATGAGAAGGAACTGAGTTTTCTTGCTTCAGGGCATGTGCTGGAGGGGCAGTTTTCTCACAGACAGAAGTGCTTGCAGAATCCATTGTTACTTTATTTGGCACTCCCTTACCCCATTGTGCAGACCCAGGCAGCTGACATATCAGAGTTTCCATCAACCTGGCTAATACCGTTTGTCTGCCCTGGCAATTCTCTGAGACCCCCATACCATCCAACTTGCAGACCCACCAAAGCCATTTTCAGTGACATTTCCATACAAATGGTCTGTCTTGGCTCACAGTGTAGACTTTCTTAAATCTCTCAAAGGCTCACAAAACCTGAACAAGCAGCATCAGGCTTCAGTATGTCTTGTATCTCTGGCTTAGCAACTCCAAGCCTAGCACAAAGGGAAGCTGGACTCTATTAGTGGATTGGCTTCTCAGGGCACCTCTAAACCTAGCATGGGTGGTGACCATCAGGTGGCGAGCATCTGCAAATTGCTTGTGGCCGATTCCAGCTATACCTGGGCAGGGCACAGGCAGGCTGTTGCTGAAATTGGCCTGTAGTAGGGATCCTCCCAAGAGGCTCTGAGGCTGGCATACCTGGTGGCATGCGTAGGTCCCAGCCAGAGCATAAACCAGCTATCTTCAAGAAAAGCACCTAAAGGAAAGACTTGGTGGGCACCAGAACCCTGCTAAGGTAAATTCTGCTATAGGGTCAGTCCTGGCACCAAAGATCCTCTACTCTAGTCACAGCCAGTCCTCACAACTAATCACCCAAAAGGTTACTTCCTCCCATTGACATGCAAACGGCAACCAAATCTTAACGAAAGTAGGAGAGTACAAACAACTCAAACAAAGGAAACACCTGGAGCCCCAGCCCAGGTGAGCGGAAAGACTGTACCACTGGGCCCTACTGTTTACCAATTATACAAGGCCACACTACTAAGACTGGGAGACATAGTAGCCCTACCTAAGACATAGAAAGAAAATACAGAGAAGTAGCAAAATGTGGAGAAAAGGAAACGTCCCAAATAAAAGAACAGAACAAAGCTCCAGAAAAGAACAAAACAAAATGGAGATAAGCAATCTACAAGAAACAGAGTTCCAAACACTGAATATAAGGATGCTCAATGATCTGAGGGAAAACTTCCACAAAGAGATAGGAAACATGAAAATGGGCATAGAAAACATAAAGTACCAGTGTGAAATAAAAAAAAATACAATAACTGAAATCAAGAACACATTAAAGAGCATATACAGTAGATTAAATAAAGCAGAAAAATGAAACATCAAAGATAAAGTAGCAGAAAATACCCAACCAGAATAGCAAAACAAAAAAAGAACTCAAAAAAGTGAGGATACTTTAAGGGGTCTCTGGGATATCAAACATACCAACATTCAAATCATTGAGGTACCAGAAGGAGAAGAGAGAAAACAATGAATTGAAAACCTATTTGAAGAAATAAGAACAGAAAAATTCCCTAACCTGGTGAAGGCAATAAACATACAAGCCCAGGAAGTGAAGAGAGTTTCAAACATGCTAACCTCAAAGAGGACCAGTCCAAGACACACCATAATTAAAATCCCAAATGTTAAAGACAATCTGAAATGCCCCAAGAGAAAAATAGTTACTTATATACAAGGGAGCTCCCATAAGAGTATCAGCTGATTTCTCAACAGAAACTTTGCAGACCAGAAATGATTGGCAGGAAATGTTCAATGTTGAAAGCAATTACCAATAAAAAAGATTACCATACCCAGCAAAGCTACCATTTAGAACCAAAGGACAAATAAAGAGCTTCCCAGACAAGAAAAAGCTAAAGTAATTTGTTCATCACCAACAAACAAGTATTACTAGGTATCTTAGAGGAAGTTTTTTAAGACAAAAGAAAAGATAAAAATATGAATGATAAAATGACAATAACTACATATCTATCAAAAAATACTTTCAATATAAAGGGTTTAAATGCTCTAATCAAAAGATAGGGTGGTTAGATTGATAAGAAAATAAGACCCTAACACTTGCTGTCTGCAAAAGACTCACTTCAGGTCAAAAGACACGCACAGACTGAAAGTAAAGGGATGAAAAAGATATTTCATAAAATAAAAACAAAACAAACAAACAAAATGGCTAAGGTAGCAATACTTATATCAGACGAAACAGACTTTAATACAAAGGCTATGACAATAGACAAAGATGGACCCAGTAATTCCCCACTTCTGGATAGTTATCTGAAGAACCTCATAACACAACTTTTAGTGGACATTGAATTCATGTGTTCACTGCAGCATTATTTATAATGGCAAAGATGTGGAGATGGCCTGTGTGTGCATCAATGGATGAATGGATAAAATGAAGGCGGTACATATATACAATGGAATATTGCTTGGCCTTGGAAGGAAATGGATTCTTGCGATCTGTGATGCCATGTCTGGACCTGGAGGTTATTGTGCTGAGTGGAGTATCTCAAACAGGAAGACAAATGCAAAGTGATAACTCTTACATGTAGAATCTAAAGTACAAACAAACAAACAAACAAAAACTCATAAAGAAAACATTTTGGTGGTTGCCAGGTGGGATGGGATTTGGGGTGAAAAGGGGTGAAAAAAGTGAAGAAATTTCAAAGTACAAACTGGTTGTTACAAAGTAGTCAAGGGATGTAGAGTATAGCATAAGAAATATTAGTCAATAATGTTGTAATAATTATGTATGCCAGGTGGGAACTAGATATATTGAGGTAATAGATGAGAGAAGATGGGGGAGGGGGAGGCAGGGAGAAAAAGGGGAAGAAATTAAGAAGTACAAATTGGAAGTTACAAAATCATCATGGGATGTAAAGCATAGGAAATATAGTCAATAATATAATAATAATTATGTGTAGTGCCAGGAGGGTGTTAGCCAGGTGGATCATTTCTTAAATTATATAAATGTCTAAACACTGTGCCATACAACTGAATTTAATATTTAAAAAATTAAATTTCAAGTGTAATTGAACATTAAAGAAATGGGAGGAAAGATGGAGATGAATATCATGTTGAAAATCCAGGTATAAAACAAATAAGTCATGGGGATGTAATGTACAGCATAGGAAATATATACTCAGTAATATTGTGATTGTGTGATGGTTGTTGGACTTATCATGATGATCGTTGTTTAGATATATAAATGTTGAATAACTATAGCATACACCTGGAATTAATATAATGATGTATGTTAGCTATATTTTATAAAAATATTAAAAACAATATTATAAAGAAGTAATAAAATCATTTGCTGCATACTTCAATTAAAAAAAAATTTTCATAATGCATTTGATGCATTTGAGTTTTGTCTTTTTTGGTTTGGTGCAAATTCTAACAAGCACTAAGCAGGCAAAAAAAGCATTAAATAACATATATAAAATATGGTATAGAAAAATGAATGGTGAGATTCCTTTCTGTGACTACAAAAATATAATAAGATGGGCTAAGACTTAAGGGAGCCATGAACATCAAAGGAAAATAATCTCTTTACCACAAGATGTGAAAACATTCTTCAATTATAAACTTTTGTGTCTCCCTGATAAAAAAGCCTATGTCACTTACAATTGAGATCAGTATGACTCTGCATACTAATATGACTTATTCCAGCACTCAATATTTGGTTAGAATTTTTTAACCTGATTTAGACCTGACTAGAGATATGATTCTGTAGATTAATCCACTTCTGTCTTAAAACAAGCAGATTATGTTTGTCAGTTTTTGAATACTATCAGGTTAATTCAATTTAGGAAAGCTAATTGATTTAGTGTATTATTTTTAAGAGGTGATATTATTCCAAACCTAAGATAAACAGTAGAGATGTGTGCCATTCTACGCTAGAAATGTCCAGAAATGTTCAGAGGTAATGAAGTCTCCCTCACATAGGTGAATGCCTCATGACCTAAGGCAGGAATCAAACACCCCAAAGTGTCCGCAGTTTTTGAAAATGTGATAAGAAAGCAGAATTTGTGAGTTGCCTAAGAATAAGACTTATAAATTTTCTTCTCAAATTATGTTAAAAATAAAGAATAATTTATTAAATAACTACATAGGATAACATGCTTCATGCTGATCTAAGTTTTGAGGATTTATAAACCTAAAAAAAATATTCATCGTACATTCAGTTTAAGTTGATCTTTATAAAACCTTTCAAGGTGGCAATTTAATCTTTTTTTTATCTTTTTTTAATTGTTTTTGACAGAGAGAGCGAGAGAGAGATACAGAAACAGAGAGAGAACTGAACTGGGGGCACTCCCCAGTTCAGCACACGGGTCCTCATGGGCCGGGACCGGGATTTGATGCTGGGTCCCCGGCGCTGCAAAGTTAACACTTAACCCACTGCGCCATCCCGGCTTTAAACATGCAATTATGTAGTATTGAAGAAATTGGAATGTAATAGGCTGTATTAATTATTCTGTAACTTTCAAGAATTCATATGATGCTTACAGTCACTACTGCCTCAATTACTGATTCTTATTTAAGCTGTATGGATATCATTCTTTTTTTCCAATAACCACATATTGTGTTCCATATTTTCATATGAGCAATGGTGTTTCAGCAGAAGAAATAAACTACAACCTAGATAGTTTGTTACATCATGGTATATTTTAATTTGTAAATTTTCAGGGAAAATAAATGTATTTTTTAATACATCTACATTCAAATTAAGTAATAGTATTCAGATATTTTACTCTGTACAGAATAATCTCACCACAACCCATGATGTTTTTCATTTCTGGTCATTTATGAGGTAAGATGTTGGATAATGTTGATCAGAAAATAAATCTTTTGAATTGAAGACAAATGTGTCAGGATTAGTTTATGAAAATAAAATGGCATACACCACTGAATATTTACAAGTCTCTATGCCATTCTGGAAGAACAAACAGTTAAGAACAGGAAGACTGCAAAATGTTCACTTTCTTGTGACTCTGTGAGGTAAGCAAGAATTGAAGGGAAATTGACAATGAAGCAGAGAATTCAGTTTACAATGAACCATAAGGCCTAAGTCTTGGTTGTCTTGGTAACAGCACCATCACCTCATAATGAGGATTTTATGAGAAATATTTAAGCAAATGAAACAAATGAATTAAAGGTAGAGCAATACATTGTCTGGATAAGGGCTGGAAAATTACCGAATGTGGCTTCTTTTTATGTAGTCATCGAACTAAGAATGATTTCTATATTTTTAAAGGGTTGTAAGAGCAAAACAAAAAAGGAAGAGGAGGAAGAGACCACATATTTGGCCTGAAAGAGCTAATACACTTATTTCTGGACCTTTACAGATTACACACCTCTAGTCAATATCACTTTACCTCAGTAAAGACTGGCAAGGAGGTTGAGGAGAGGTGTGCATGATAAGCGAAGGACAGGAATACAAGGATTTAGACTTAGTAGGTTTTGCATAAAGGAGTTAGACTGCGTATCTGTACTTGGAAATGATGTAGAGTATTGCACATCTGTTGTACCTCTGGCTAAATCTAGTTGTAATCAATCTAAATAATTATTTAAATATCTCCATATTGATGGTGCCTGAGAATAATAGTCTGGTAGATACTGTGCATTATTCTTTTAACTAATTTCCTTGTTGTTTCTCTTTGGAAGTCTGGAGACTTAAAAATTATAATTCCGAGACACCCTTTCAGCTAAGGTTTTGGATATAAATTAGGTTCCCCTACTTGGATACCCTCAGATGAGATTTGAAAAATAAAGACTAGTACCACTTGGCAAACCAGGTCATGGTGACATAATGGTTAAAGCAGTTCTGATGACTAGAATAATTGCCTTAGTGTTCAGTCACCGGTTTTGTGAATTGAAAGCTAGTTGCACTGGCTGACAAAATTCTGTGTATATAGTTCACAATTATAATAGCCTGCTCTTATATATTTTAAAAAAAAAAGGTATTTACATACTTAAATGCCTTTATTTAACCTTTTCACCTGATGATTTGTGTCCTGCAATAAACACTGATTGCAGTAGTTAGTGAGTCAGCTGCTGTTTTCTAACTATACTTGCCTTTTCACTAATTTCAATGAGAATAAAAGTGTTCTTTTCTTCCTCTTCCCTGATGATTCACTTGATTAAAAAATATACAACTTTTTGGAGATACTGGCTTTTAATGTTATATCACATCTCTCCTTCTACACCAAATTATAACTATCTCACCTTGTTCAATAATACCCATAAGCCTTCCCTTGTGGCAGATAATTGTCAGGGACCATTTTAAAGTCCATAACAACTATAGTACAAGAATGTTTCTACATTTCTTAGAAATACTCTGAGTATGCAAAACACACTGATGGGCACAATCCAATAAATTGTAATCTCACAAAATACACACCAGAAAAGACTGAGACACATAGGTCAAGAACACATTAGAGCAGAGTATGAGGCAGTCTACCATTACCCCAAGTAGAAAATGTAGGCAATGCAGTTAAAGAACTATCCATTAAAAAGCTAAAAGCACAGCAGCAATACACAAATAGTCCCTGGTGAGCAGTAAGAAAGATGGTATCAGTGAGAACCAAGTAATCATGTCCTTTAGAAAGCTAAGAGAGAAAAAAGACTATAATACATATCTTACCAAATACCAGCTATTGTCATTATTTTTAAGAAAGCCAATTTAAATAGCCAGCATAGAAATAGGTTTGGAAATTCTTTGTTGCTATACTCATGCACTTGTGAAACTTTTTCGCCAATAAATGACAATACCCAATAATCTGTTAAAATACATATGTAGAAATCTCCATATTGACTTCCATAGTGGTTATACCAATTTACATTCCCATCAGCAGTGTAGGAGGGTTCCTTTTCCTTAGGAATGTAATTGCCATGTGACCCAGCAAACCCTCTTCTGGGTATCTACCCAAAAAAACTTGAGAATCTCAATTCACAAAGACATATGTATCCCAACATTCTTCACAGCACTATTCATGGTGGCCAAGTCATGAAAACAAACAAGGTGTCCTTTGATAGATGAATGAATAAAAAAGTTGTGGTATATTTACACAGTAGAATACTACTCAGCAATAAGAAAAGATGAAATACACCAATTTGTGACAATATGGATGGACCTTGAAACCATCTTATTAGGCAAAATAAGTCAGATTGAAAGAATCAAGAAACATATGGCCTCATATATAGGTGGAATATAAAACTTGAAGTAACAA
This sequence comes from Craseonycteris thonglongyai, assembly GCA_004027555.1. Lineage (NCBI taxonomy): Eukaryota > Metazoa > Chordata > Mammalia > Chiroptera > Craseonycteridae > Craseonycteris > Craseonycteris thonglongyai. The sequence continues at coordinate 11,328 of PVKE010036091.1, forward strand.
AGATACAAAAACTCCTGGACACAGTCAATAGTTTAGTGGTTACCTGAGGGTAAAGAGGAAGGAGGGTAGGAGAGTAGGGAGAGGGCATCAAATATATGGTGATGGAAAGAGAGCTGATTCTGGGTGGTAAGCACATAACGCAGTGCATAGACAATGTAATGTAGAATTGTACACCTGGGACCTATGTAAGTTTTACCAACCAATATCACCCAAAAAAATTTAACAATAAAAATATTAAAATAATTATTGAAAATATTGGGAGTGCCAAAAAAAGTATACACATTTTAAGCAATATTATCTACATGTAACTTTTTGAAGTTGAATTATAGTAGCAATGTGTGGTATGACATTCGCTCAAAAGATAGCATTAATCAAATGAATGCCAGTGTCACCATGCCACACACAGGACAGTCAAAGAAAATGGCAGAAACACAGTCATTGTTTAAGGAGTGCAAGACCATTTTGAAGTGGTATTTAAAATTCAAAAAAAAAAGATGGCAGCATGAGAGGAGAACCCTAATACCTACCTGGGAAGGGACTTATGAACAAAGGGGAATCCACAGGGGAAACCCTGAGAAGCACCCTCAACTGAGAGAACCACACAATGCAGAACAACACCCAAAGTTTAGAGGAAAAAGGGGAAAGCGGAAGAGGGAAGGGGAAGGAACAGTCCGGGGACAGGGATGCGGAGCGAGGCCTGGGGCTGGCAAAAACAAAGGGAGATTGGGGGACTATGGTCAAATTGGAACTAGATCGAGGGTGGGCTGGAAGCCGAAACCTAAGGAGCATGGATGCCCCACAAGAATGTGGACAATTTAATACCCAAACTCAAGGGGCAGCACGCAGTGCCCTAATTAGATCATGGAGCCTGAGGTGGAACAGGGACTGTGGCATAGGGTGGCTGCACTTCCTGGGTGGACAGGGAGAGAGCAGGGCACAAGCCCATAGTAGCTCGGCGCCCCTGATTCACAGAGGAGATACAGCTGAGCTCCTGGAGTTAACTGTGAGGGAGCACCTTTTGAAGACAGGGCTCTCGGAGTGACAGCAATGACTTGAGTGAACACTGAGGCAGCACGCTCAGCTACATTAGACGTGCTTAGAGTGAATCCGGCAGTCTTTGAGACCCTGCAGAGCCGCCGGCCAAACTGCGGCCCAAGCCTCTGCCAAGCTTCTGCCAAGCCCCAGCCCGCTGCGCCACTGCTGAGCTGTGGCCCTGTCGGCCGGCTCACAGATGTGATTAAAAAAGTAGACAATCAGAGAGGAGAAAGACCAGTTCGGCATGAGCCTCAGCCAAGCCCCCGCCCGCCTGCACCACTGCCCAGCTGCCGCCCTGTGGCTAACTAACAGACACGATTAAAGCAAAAGCAGATCAGAGGGGAGAAAGCCCCAAGCTGCTCATCCAGCCCACACTGAACCACCAGCACCCCTGCTGAAAGAGGAATTGGCTATTGTATCTCACACCCACCCTAGCTCCTACAAACACGCCCCCACCCCCGGCCACACCCTCACTACCCTGCCTTCTAACAGCTAAGACAACAACCTGAATAGCAAACCCCAGGACACAGAAGCTGTCTGCTTCCCCCAACCCTCTCCCAAAATCTCCTCCTCCCACAATTCAGACCATAAGAAAAAAATAAAGGAGAAAAAGACGGCAGCATGAGAGGAGAACGCTGATAGCAGCCTGGGAAGGGCCTTGTGAACAGAGGGGAATTCAGAGGGAAACCCTGAGAAGAAACCTCAACTAAGAGAACCACACAATGCAGAACAACACCCAAAGGTTAGAGAAAAAAAAGGGAGAGCGGGAGAGGAAAAGGGAAGCAGCGGTTTGGGGACAGAGACTCGGAGCGTGGCCCAGGGCTGGCAAAAACAAAGGGGGATTGGGGGACTATGGTCAAAGTGCAGCTGGATCTAGGGCGGGCTGGAAGCCGAGACCTAGGGAGCGTGGAATCCCCACAAGACTGTGGACAATTTAACATCCAAACTCAAGGGACAGCACACAGTGCCCTAATCAGATCACAGAGCCTAAAGTGGAACAGGGACTGTGGAGCAGGGTGGCTGCACTTCCCAGCGGGCGGGGTGAGAGCAGGGCACTGGCCCGCAACAGCTCAGCACCCATGATTTATGGAGGAGATTGACTGTGGGGGAGCGCCTTCTGAAGACAGGGCTCTTGGAGTGAGAGCTGGGGCTTGGGTGGGCATGGATGCATTGGACGTGCTTAGAGTGAGTCCAGCAGTCTTAGTAGAGCCGGGAGCATAGAGTGGCTGCCGCCCGAGCTACGGCCTGTGCACACAGGGCTTTCGGTGCCCTGACCAACAGACCGCAGCAGGACCGCTGCCAGCGCAAAACTGGGCTTTCGGCGCCTCACCCACCGGGCCGGAGTGACACCGCTGCTTGCTTGCCAGCGAGCAGTTGGGCTTTTGGTGCCCCGCTCAACAGGCCACTGCAGCACCGCTGCCGGTGCGCAAGTGCGCAACTGGGCTTTCGGCACCCCGCCCACCAGGCCGCAGCGGCACAGCTGCCAGCGCACAACTGGGCTTTTGGTGCCCCGCCCAACAGGCCGCAGCGGCACGACTGCCTGCTCGCCAGCGCGCTACCGGGCTTTTGGCGTCCCGCCCACAGGGCCTCTGGGGTGTTGCACCCCGCGCGAGCAACTGGGCTGCCGAATGGGTCGCCGCGGTGTCATTGCCTGCGCGCGGGACTGCTCAGCCGACTAGGGCCTATGCCAAGCCCCAGCCCATTCAAGTGCTGCCCTGCAGGCGTGGCTTACAGATACAGTTGAAGGAGGGGCAGCCAGGCCTATGAGAGAAAGACCAGAGCTCCTGAGACCAGACCCGCCCGCACTGAACCACCAGCCACCCTGCTGAAAGAGGAATCTGCTATTGTGTCTCAGGCCTGCCCTAGCTCCTACTCACATGCCCCCACCCCTGGCCACACCTTTACGACCCTGCTATCTAACAGCTAAGACAGCAACCTGAAGTGCCCCAGGACACAGAAGCTGTCTGCTTCCCCCAACCCTCCCCCAAAATCTCCTTCTCCCACAACTGAGCCCAAAAGAAAAAATAAAGAGAAGCCCATCTGATAGTCAAACCCCCAGAGGGAAAACAGACTCATGCGTAAAGCAAAACAAACCACATCAAACACAATGCACACCTCAGAATCCAAAGCCCCTCCAGAAGATCAGGGGCAGTCTTTAGTAAAGGACCTTACACACTTGGAATCAAATCTAAGTGAAACAGAATTCAGGGCTGCATTAATCAAGACACTCAGAGAGCTCACTCAATGCTGGCAAAGTACCAAGACACAGTTAAATGACCTCAACAAGAAATTTATTGAGCAAAATGAGTACTTTCCCAACAAAATTGAGAAGGTAGAGAAGAACCAAAAGGAACTCCTTGCAATGAAAGGCATCATGGGAGAGCTGAAAAAAGAACTGACCAGCATAGGAAAGAGAGCTGACCAGCTAGAGAAAAGGATGAGTGAAATTGAAGATACAAACATGGAAATGTCATAGAGGGAAGAAGAAAGGGAAAGGACAATCAAGAGAAATGAAAGAGCCCTACAAGAACTTTCTGACTCCATCAGAAAGAACAATATTAGAATAATAGGGGTACCAGAAGGAAGCGAGATGAAATCTTCTCAGAGTCTACTAAAATAAACAGTGGATGGAAATTTCCCTAACCTGTGGAAGGAATTACAGCCCCAAATCCAAGAGGAAGGCAGAATCCCTAACTTCCTAGACCCTAGCATATCTTCTCCAAGGCACATTGTTCTGAAGATGACAAAAATCAATGACAAAGAAAAAATCCTCAAGGCTGCCAGGGAAACACAAAATATAACTTTCAAAGGAAAACCTATCAGGCTGTCACCAGACTTATCAGCAGAAACTCTGCAAGCCAGGAGGGAATGGAGCCCAATCGTCAAAATATTAAAAGAGAGAAATTTCCAGCCAAGAGGTAACTATCCAGCAAAATTAACCTTTAGATATGAAGAAGGAATTAAGGCCTTTACAGATATACAGAAGCTCAGGGATTTCTCCAGCTCAAAACGGCACTCCAAGAAATACTAAAGGAGGCTATCCGACCTGAATCCAAAAATCAAAATAAATGGAGAAAAGTTGGGACAACAAAAAAATAAAAAGGAAAGAAGAAATCGATACAGGATATCCTCATATATATATCATCACCCTGAATGTAAATGAACTGAATTCACCAATAAAGAGGCACAGGGTAGCAGACTGGATTAAAAAACAAAATCTAACCATATGCTGCCTACAAGAGAAACACCTCAGCCACAGGGACAAACATAGACTGAGAGTAAAAGGACGGAAAACAATACTCCAGGCAAAAGGCAGTCAGAGAGAAGCTGGAGTGGCCATAGCAATTTCTGATGAAAAAGATATCAGGATAAAAAAAATAATAAGACATAAAAATGAACATTACATCTTAATAAAAGGGAAATATAACAAGAAAACATCGGACTCATCAATATATATGCTCCCAATCAGGAAGCACCAAAATTTATAAAGCAACTACTAAAAGATCTAAAAGGATAATTTGACAAAAATACAATTATATAGGGGATCTAAACACCCCCCTGACAACATTGGACAGATCATCCAAGCAGAAACTAAATAAGGAGATTGCAGCTTTAAATGATACATTGCAGGAAATGGACATAATTGACATTTACAGATCATTCCATCCTACAACAAAGGGCTACATTTTACTCTAGTGAACATGGAACATTTTCAAGGATAGACCATATCCTGGGACTTAAATCCAACCTCACCAAATTTAAGGGCATCCAAATCATACCAAGTGTATTCTCAGACCACAAACCGTTAAAACTTGAGATCAATTGCAAATAATCAAGTGCAGAGAGAACCACACATACGTGGAGATTGAACAACATACTATTAAAAAGTAGTTGGATCAAAGAGGAAATTAAACAAGAGATTAAAAAATTTGTAGAAACGAATGACAATAAAAACACGACGTACCAGAATTTCTGGATACAACAAAAACAGTATTAAAAGGGAAATTTATATCATTACAGGCCTATCTCAAGAAACAAGAAAAACTACAAGTAAACACCCTCACATCTCATCTTATAGAGCTAGAAAAAGAAGAACAGAGGTCCCCCAAAGCCAGCAGAAGAAAAGAATTAATAAAAATCAAAGCAGAACTTAATGAAATTCAGAATAGAAAAACAATAGATAAAATTAACACCACA
>PVKE010036092.1:0-16550 GCA_004027555.1 Craseonycteris thonglongyai
TATATATATATATATATATATATATATATATATATGTCCTTTATAACATCATAACTCAAAATTTGTTTAAATAGCTGGCTAAGCTACTATAGAAAGCTTTTGTAAAGGTGTCACACTTGCAAATGTTCAGTTAAAAAGAATTTATATTAGCAATAATAAATAACCACCTCTCCTAAAAAAAAAAAAGAGTGTAAGAACTGACCAGATACTCCTAACTACAATATGTACTCCTACCATTAGGCTAATAATGCCTAAGTGCTATATCATACTAGTTCACTCTAAATTATTTATAAATCATTTTTAAACTCAGACTTTAAAAGCCAATAAAAGCATTTTTCAAGATTTTAAGGAATTTATAAATTTGAATCGTTCCAAATGAATCACAAGCAGCAACCATATGCCAATTTATAAATAATCCAATCCCTGCTTATGAGCCCTAAAACAATTTATTAAAACCACTCCCAGCTCTTGTAATTGATGACTCAAGGAGAGTCAGCAACTGAAAAGCAGCTACGACAAAACATTCCAATCATTAGTATTTGGAATGCTATATTTTTAAACTTCCCTTGACAGGGGAACAAATGAATTCACACCCAAATAACAAAGGTAGTCAGTCACCCTGGGCTCCAATCTTGACCTTCTATTTCTACCTCTACTCAGAATTCCTTTCTGTTAAATCTATATGCTCAGATATGGACAGATGTCAAACACATATTAAGAAAGAAACACCGAAAAACTGCCATAAAACAATAACTATATATATATATATATATATATATATATATAGAGAGAGAGAGAGAGAGAGAGAGAGAGAGAGAGAGGCCCATTTATATATATGAGGAAGGAAGAGAACACATACACCAACTGCTTGCAAAATCATGAAAATATTTTGGAAGAACATAAAGGTTAATAGTGTTTATCCCAGAGAAATGTGACCAAAGTGTTTCAGATAGAACAGGTTGGGAACTTTTACTTCTCTTTATACCATTTATAAAATTTCTATTTTTTATCATGATCCTGTACTACACTTGTAATAGTAAAGATGTAAAATCCAAAACCTTTCTTCCCAGCTCCTCACCACATATAGAAGACCCTCGAGGGACAGTTTCTTGGCCCATGAACAGCACTAGTCTGAAATGAACAGCCATCAATAAACTGTATATTCTACCTCCTTACTGATGGGTATCAAAGCCTTGTCTTGCTTCAAAAGAATATCTGATGGAATAGCACAGAAGGAAAAAAAATTAGAAAATAGGATAATGCTATAAAATTCTGGCTAGTATCACTCATTCATTATTTATTAATATTTCAAAAGCAAAAGTTTTCAAATACAGAGTCCAGCAGAACTAATGTCTTTTTATGAGCTGGTAACACCCCGGCAGAGATTTACTTCTCCTGGACCTTTTATAAGAATGGCCAACGCCATAAGTCACTAAAAATTTATGCAATAAGAACAGAAACACTAACCCAGACAGGAAAAATAAAGGGTATAAACTACATTTAAAGAATAAACACTCAACTTCCTATCCACTTCAAGAGCAATACTATTTTGGAAAAAAATAAATAAAAATAAAAAGCTATGCTCCAGAGATGGCCACCAAACACGCCATTTCCTCCACCCATATTAGGTCATTCTTTTACACAAGCCCAGACATGACTTCAGAACCCTCCTTAACACACAGTGCTACCACTCAGTCAGAAAAAGTGAGATAAAATTTATTTGATCTGCAGGTCCTATCCCTCCCTTCATACTCCTTTTGACTATTAAGGTAGGACCGATCTCTTCGGAATATATGAAAATCTTTTCTAAAGTATTTCACTGCAATCAGAAGCTTGTGTGCCATTTTGTGTTGGGGTCTTTGAACCAAGTTCTAATTTATATAATACACACACAAACACAAACTAAAAGTTCACTGAATAACAATTTAGAGAAACCAAGTGTTGACAGGATATGGTTTCTGACTGAACCAAGGTAAGGTAAGGATGGGAAAGTGTCTCCAACCCCTTATTCTACCCTTGGAAGAGTAAGTCAATAAATGCAAAGTATCTACAAGGGAATTTTAAAAGATTTATAAATGCTCAAACCAGATGTTCTTATACAGGATATACAAAGCAGCTTCTGCAGAACCAGACTCAACCAGCTAATGACAATTACACTGCACAGATTGAAATGCAGCTGTTTTGAGGAACTTTGTTCCTTGATTATAGCCGGTTGTCAGAAACTATCAGTTACCACTAACAATGTTAAATCTCCAAAAATTTTAAATACTGTTAAAAAAAAAAAAGGTGATAAACTCCCAATGTGTACATTAGAGAACCTAGAGGGCCCACTTAACAAAATGGCATTTACACATCATGAGTTACATAAGAAAACAAACATTTCATCACAATGTAAAAGCCTTTTTATTATAATCAGAGAAATATAAGATGGTCTCAAACCCAGTAGCAAGGTCTGGAAGTATTCTCTGAGTTTAAAGTTGAAGAATCTCACCCCGTGGATTGTGTCTACAGAAAATCTTTTCCAAAGTAGACCATCAAGTATTATGCTGCAGTGCTAAAGAACATTTCAGAGACAATTTAACCTACCTTTCTGAATTTAAAGAACAGTGCACTGAACTCAGGAGTTCAGCTACATGAGCAAAGACGCACAGATACATCCAGGGCAAAGCCAGCTGCTGAACCAAAGAGCAGTTCCCAAGATGGGTGGGCACCTGGGACTCTGGACCTTGGGCCTCCCCTCCAGATGATTGAGGGCATGCACTGTATGCTCTCAAGAGAGCAGACAGCTAAGATGGAATCAGTGACCAACAGTCTGCTAATCTGAAAATGGAAATGTGGTTTGCTGGCAGGCAGATGTTAAGATGGTTGCAAGTGCAATACTGCCTGCCTAGAGGAGCACACAGAAGGTGGAGCTGGAATCAGAGAGTGCTAGTAGTTCCCTGAGCAGTAAGCATCACAGGGGGTTGAGTCGTCTGAGCAACAGACACTAACTTCTGGTTGGCAGGAAACATAGACCATACTCAGTGGTTATCTCCTCTTCAGGAAACCCATTTATAAAGCATATTCCCTTACCCAGGGCTTCTTGGCCCCATCCCTTTGGAAGGTGTGACAACCTACCTAGGTGTGCTTTCCTAGGTCCACAGGGTCACATGTTACATACTTTTATCTTCAAAGGGGATCTCAGAACCAAAAGGTTAAGAGCCACAGGCCCCAAAACTATACAACTCCCTCCATATTTATCAGATAAACTTCTACTTTCAACTTGTTATTTCAGGTTTCTACCAGAAAGGGAACTCGGCCCCAGCAGAAACAACCTGGTGACCAGGTAAGGCTGAGTCTCACTAGAAATCAGAGGTCCACAGGCTGTTTTTGTCTGGCCCCTGAACTGAGATGGTTTAAATGGCCTGGGGCAGGGGATCAAAAGAGCATTTTATGATACATGGTACACAAAATTCAAATTTCACTGTCTGTAAAGTTTTATTGGAACAAAGCCATGTTCATTCGTTTAGCTTTTGTCCACCGATTGCTTTCATACTTAAATTAGCAAAGCTAACAGTTACAACAGCAACCATTAGGTCCACAAAGCCTAAGATATTGACTTATTTACTCTTTGGCCCTTTACAAAAGAACTTTAGTGATCCCGTCTATAGATCAACAGACTGACAGCATATATCTATAAACCAGCATTGTGCATGTTTAGTGAAATGTGAATCAATTACCAGGACCTGGGGCAAATGACAAGTACCTTAACACTTACAAGCTTACGGATCAGACAGACACACTCAGCCCTTAAGAAGTCCTTAGGTAGAAAAGGCATGCATCAAAAGGGGAAAGGGGGAGGAGAGGCACTCTGAGCAACTTAAATAAAGGCCAGGTCTAGAAACCTGTGAATTTTTCTCAAAGGAAAACCCCTGAGGCTCCTACTTTGGGCCAGGGTATACTAAATGTTATAAAAACTTCTAACAAGCTTCTTATCTGAGTTTCAAGCCAATAACCAACAAGCAGAAAAAATGACTTATTCTAGACAGGCATTTTAACCACAAAACATGGTTAACAAGTGATATAAAAAGAACAGACAGGAATCATAAAAAGAAGTCACCAGAATTTAAATACTAAACTGGAATCCAAGGATTCATTCAAAAGTATCCAACGAGTCCCTGAAATGATGTGCAAGTTTCAGGGCCACTCACTTTTTGGGGGCAAGAGGTTCCACAAGTTAAGAGCTCAGAAGCGTCCCTGACTTTAAAAAAAGTTATGAGCCATCAGTACTCAGCCTACACTTCTTAAGTGCATCGTTATATCTCAACACTGAAATAACTGATGCTCATAAAGCTGACCATGAGTAATCAAGAAAAATCTTAAATAATGTTTAGTGTACTTTGTGCTAAACAAAAGGAAACTATGCAGCTCAAAGTCCAGCAACTTGTTAACCTTGTCAATACTTGCTCCTTACCCTGGAGTAAGGGGTAAAGGAAACAAATGCTCATTTTATTCTTTAGTTTGGACCCTCATCTCTGAAATCTTCACTTAAAATAACTGCCTAGAAAGTGTTTTAGAAGCTGTCATGAAGTTTCAAAATAATAGAATCCCCTGTGCACATATTAAATGATCAATATTAAAAATATATTATTGCCTATTGTGAGTACTTTTAAAACAAGAGAAAACTATGGTTTTATTTCTTCAACAAGTAAGCCCAACAGAAGCTAAGGTTTAAAAATGAACTTACTTCAACTGTCCTCAATCACCTTATTATGTCAGCTCTATGGGAAGAATGAAAATCAGAAAGTAAATACTAGACTAATTGTAGAGTGGCCAAAAGTTTGGTCCCTGAATATTTGTTAAGTGCACATCATATACCATTAGTCGAGAGTTAATGAAGAATTCAGAATGGAAATTCACAGTCCCTTCCCCACTACGTGTCTGGCAATCTTCTTGTTGCTTCTTTCAGGTGAGACATCCTTAGTAATCATTCAAGTTCTCGTCTAGATAAGGTCACAATAACATGGCAAAGGAGTAAGGATCAATATCTTCTTAGACTAGATTTTCTCAGTTTCATGACACGCATTTGTAAAATTATAAGCATGATGCCATTTTCACTCCAGGTAAAAAGGTCCTCCAGGGCTACTCTTGCATTTATTAGGAATAATACTATTCCATGAGAGTCCACCAACCAGGAAAACATCAAAATCTACACCCTCACAATCCCAGACCAATATTTTTGTGTAAGTACACTACTCAACTGACAATAGGCTCTCCTTAAATTAAGTCTCAACTTTATGAAATATCACATACTAAAATAAATATTAATTGCCAAATTTTAAATTCATGGTCACATAAAGGGCTACAACATCTTGAAAATGGGGAAAAAACACTGAACACTAACTTTCGCAGAAATAACTTATTATCTTAGGAATTAAAATACTTTGCCAACAAGTAAGGTTCCTACCAGTCTTCTGATACATGTAAGAAACCAACAACTCCAAACAAAGCCACCCTTTATTTAAAGAAAAGTTTTTTTTAAGGTATTGCTGGATATGTGCCAATGTCATAACTTGCAGGCTTGGACAGGGCAGGAAGGAAAGAAGTTTAACACTGATATAACTCACCATTTGAACAATCAAGCCAAACTTTCCTATGCCAATCCAAATAAAAAGCAAGATATATAGGCTAAGATGTCCTATTTTCCTCCAGAGGATATTTATTTGGTTAACCGTGAGGGAAAATTAACGTTATAACGCAAATTCTGACAAACCACTAACTGTAATGGTATAACAGGTGTGTATAACGCTAACAGAGGAAAGAGCTTCACCTACAGGAAGAAAGTCAGGAGGCAGAACTGTGAGACTTTCATACTCCTCACTCCTGACAAACCTATGGCTATACAAGATCTGGCAATTTAAGTGTTAACAAACTCATCTATAAAAAGTGCTATATACCTCATTGCTGAAAGTATCACTACAGTCACCATCGAAATACTCCCATTAGGAAGTTATACACTGATGCTAGTACCTAGTCCACCCTTCAAAGCAATTTTGGAACTCTTTTTTCCTGGAATGGCCATTAGTGCCATCTTCATATTACTTACCCTTGATGTAGAGAATGTCATCAAATGCTTTCTTTTCAATACTTTCTTTATCTTGGGGAGAAGGGGGGTAGACACTGGGGGCCAGATCAGGTACGTAGGTAGGTTGTTCCAATACAGTTGTTTACTGGCTAAAAATTCCCTCACACACAGTGCCCTTTGCGCTGGTGCATTGTCATGATGTAAGAGCCACGAGTTGCTAGTGAAAAGTTCTGATCGTTTTTGTCTAACATTTTTAACGCAGCCTTTTCAGCACTTCCAAATAGTCAACTTGGTTGACTGTGTGTCCAGGCGGTACAAATTTATAACGCACAATCCCTCTGATATCAAAAACGGTGAGCAACATCGTGCAGACTCTTGGTTTGGAATGATGGAACTTTTTTGGTTGTGGAGAATTGACTGACTCCTATTGTGCACTAGACACTTTGTTTCAGGGTTATATTGGCACACCGATGTTTCATAATCAGTGATAACACAGCCCAAAACTTAGTCTTGCCTCTCCGAAAGGTCTTGGCAAACTTTGAGTCTCCTTTGCTTTTGTTCATCAGTGAGCTCCTTCAGGACTATTTTTGCACACACCTTTCTCATGCCAAGATTTTTAGTGAAGATTTTCCTGTTTATTGATGTTTACTTGGTCTGCTATGCTTCTCAGTCAGCCAACGATTTTGACGCAACACTGGACAAATTTTTGCAATGTTTCGTCAGTTCTGCTTATTACTGGCTGCCCTGACCATTCTTAAATCAGTGATGCTTCCTCTCCCTTCCAAAAAATGTTTAATTCATTTGTACACTGCTGTTTTCTTCATGGCATTATCCCCATAACTTAGGCTAATGTGTCCCTGATTTCACTTCCACTCTTGCCAAGTTTAACAAGAAATTTAATGTTTGTTTGCCGCTCTAATTCAAGCTCCGATATTCTCGCGACAACACGCAAAAACATACAATGAATTCCACTCAGCAAGAAACTGCCACACAATCACTGAAACACAGCTTAGAGACACTGATATACCAAGGTTATGAAACCTTACCAAGTTGTTTGTATGACAACAGTGCTGCCAACACAAACACATGGTGGCAAGCTCAAGAACTTAATTGTCAGACCTTGTAGGCTATGATCAGTATTTGAGGACTTGACATTTACTGTTTCAACTCAGTATTAAAACAAATACTTGGTAATTCTTTTTCCAACAAGTCTGTGGATATATATGTCAGGCAAATGTCTTTAAAGAAGTATTTTTCAATCTCCAAATCTAAAACTTCCAAATTACAATAAAATGCTATTTTGATTTCCAACATTTTAAAAATCCAGTCATGATTAATTCCAAAGGCTTGCTTCAATGCTAAAGGTTCTGTGAAAAAGTTACTATGGATTAAAATCTACTTGTGAGAAAGAACCAGATGCAATAAATGATCCTTGACCGGACAGTGTTTTAGACAAAGTTGCTGTTGTATTTTGGGGCCAACTGAAGAAATCTGAGTATGTCCAGTAATAGATGAGATGAAAACTTACCAAGCTAACTGCCAGGGGAAAAAACTCCTTACAGGACTATATATACAGTATGGCCTCATTTTCATTAAAACATGCACACATATGCATATAGACAATTCTAGAAAGTGATACAATGGGGATCTCTGGGTGGTAGGAATGTGTTATTATATTTGCTTCTCTGTATTTTCTAAGTTTCAACAATGTACATGTAACACCACTTCTGTAATAATACTTTAAGCCACTAAGGGCTCCTTAAAGTCAAAAATCAGTATTTATGAAGTGCCTATTATAGGTGAGACACATGGAGACCTGCTTTTATTCTCATCAAGTTCTCCCAGTTTTGGGGGGGGGGGGGGGGGTTTGGGGTGTTTTTTTTTTCAAGTTAATCCTTCTCCCCAAGCCTCTGGGTGAAGCAACAGTCATTTCTAAAATAATATTTCCTGAAGTCCCAAAGATATTTTTCTCTCTGGTCTCACTATTAGGCACTCTAATCATTTTTTAACTGATTTACCTTTATAGCTACTTTCAACCTTGCTAACTAATGAGACTAACACACTTGTTTGCAGGCTAAAAACCCATCAAGAGATGGAGGAACACGATATAGGGTGTTTTCCTTTTAAATGAACATCAAGCTAGTTTTGTCCAAGGTAAAATCTTTGTGGCAACACACCCAACTTTTCTTAACATAATAGAAAGTAGCCTACATATGATCGCAAGATGGAATCAAGTTCAATTTCTACTGTATGTCAAACAGGACCCTTCATCTATGGCTAGTGTAAGGATGAAAGGAGATATGGGGAAACATTAACACTTAAATAGCTGAAAACTGTATTTGTTCTAGATGTGGAAATGAAAATGCCACCATCGTATAAACATAAGCAAAATACCAAGCAATCACAAAGCTGATTTAAAAGTGATAGTAAATGAGAATTAAATATTTGATATAAGAGGGCAATAAAAATTCTGAGTTGCAATTATTTACTAGGTTGTCCCCCACAAGAATATCCTAAGTATCTCTCCAACATGTGCTGCCCACTCTACAAATTGGTGCATCAAAAGCGTTAAGTATGGTTACATGAAAGCTTCCTTTTCCAACTAGAGGTGATTAAATAAGTTATCTGTGATTTTATCAAAAATCCAACTTATCTCTAACCATGGGCGAGTCCCTACCCCAAAAATCTGCTTTCAGGATAATTATTTGCTCTATATCTTAAAACTAGTTCATTAGCTTTGAAAGGTATTAGCCTCAGGCGAGGAGTAACTAAGATAGCTAGTCTTTCACGGGTTTTCTAAAAAGGAAAAATAGATCACCTAATAAAAACCTTTGGGATAGAAGCCCCCAAGCATTCCTATCAATGGAAACCTGACTCCCCTCCCGCTTTCCTGAAAATGGTAGTTGTCTAGAGTCATGCAAGTACAGCTAACACTTTAATTTAAAATCCCTCCTGGCCGGGGTAAAAAGGGGGCGAAACCTAGGGCGACAGACCCTCGTCCACGCCTAGGGCAAGTGGGGCGCCTGGCTTCCCATTACTAGAAAGCCCGGCAAGGCCGCTTTTAAACGACCTACGGGTGAGGGCGCGTTGCTGATGGGTTTCTACGGCACGTTTAAATCGCCCGCTTTTTTTGTTGGCTCTCTGCACTCCACCAGCGCCGGGACTGCGGCCGCCCCTGCGCGCCCGGGAGGGGGAGCCCGGGCTGGGAAAGCGCGAGCCCCGAATGCTTGGAGGCGGGGGAGCGGGGTGAAGAAAGGATGCGGGGCCGGTGTGAGAGGGCAGGAGCGTGTGGGGAGGAGCTGGGGGAAAGGGGCTGAGACCCCCACGGGGGGCGACCCGGGGGCCGGGGGCGCTGAGCCACCGCCCCGCGCACGGAGAGCTCACTGCGCGGCTCCTGCCACCCGCCGGGGCGCGCGCAGGGCCTCGGCGCCGCCCCCTCTCCCCTCCGGAGGCGACAGAAACAACAGCGCGGGAGGAGGGGAAAGTAACTCCCGGCACCTCCGCCGGAATTAGCCCCGGTGCAGTGATGACACCTTCTCGTGGCGCAACCACGCGCAGCTCCCTCCGCAGCAACGTCCCTGCCGCCGCCCTCTCCGTTCGAAAGTGGCCACCCCCTCCCACCCCCGCCGCCGCTCCTCCCGCCCTGCCGCCGCCAGCTGCACCAATCCGCTCGGCCCCAGTTGCAAATCAAACGCTCCCTCGCGTCCAGAGGCCACTTGCGCCGCTGGAAACGGCCGCGCCGCCCCCCTCCCGGCGTCCCTCCCCAGCAGCACCTCCGGGCTGGGGCGGGCGCTGGGCGAGAAATGGTTGTGCGCTGGGAGCTGCGGCAGCGAGCAGCCCCGAGTGGCCTCGGCTCCCGCGCCCTCTCCCGCCCCCAGACAGTTCTGGAAACTGTGTATCACCTCTGTCACAGGAAGCCATCCGGCGAGGAAGGCGGCGCGGAACCAACCAACAGACGCCCGAGGCCGCCCGCCGGCATCGGCACAACGGCGCCGGGCTTCGAGTCTTTCCCTGGGTGAGGGCGAGGCGGTCGCCCTCGCGCCGCGGGCTTTGTGCGGGGCTCCCCCGCGTGCGGGAGCGGCGGGCCGGGCGTCCCCGCTGCCCAAGACCCCCCCACCCCACCCCGGGCCCAGCAGCGCTACGGGGACCGTTAGGTGACGCTCCAGCCGCGGCAAAGAACGCAATGCTCGGCCGCCGCCCGCCCCCATTTCCACATGGAGCCGCCTCCCCTCCAGAGACAAGAGGCGGGCTACAAAAGTTGGCCCTGGGGCCACCCAGCACCTGCCCACGTGCCACGGAGGCTGGCTCCCGAGTCGCCCTGGTCCCCTTCCCCCCCGCCGCCCTCTGCCACCAGGTCACCTATTACCGGAGGGAGGGGAGAGAGGCTATTTAAACGCCCGCGGAAGTTGAGGTACCCCCGCCGGCGGGTGCCGTGCACCTGCCTCCCGCCGCTGCGCTCCGCCACTTTGAGCAGCAGCCTGCGCCTCAGCCCCGCCTCCTGCCCGCAGGCAGGGCGGGTGGGGGGGAGTGGGAAGGGATCGGATTTCTCCAGCAAATGGGACCGTTCCGACAGGATTCGGTTCCCCGGTCAACATTCCACATTCCATCCCTCTCCCGCATTTGCAAGCCAGCGCCAACAACCAGGAAAGCCTGCTGACTCCCGAACAACCCCCAACTCACAAACACACACTCACAGGCACAAGACACGTGCACTAAGGAGCTCTGCAACTTGCGGTCCCGGGGTACACGCCGCACGTTCATTTAAGCAGCGAAGACCACGCGACCCCACCCCCACCATTTGCAGATGGTGCCAAAGGTTGCAATTTGCAATCCGTTTCAAGTTCATGGTTATTGGGTACTTTGCTCTACCAATGCAACTCCTTCCTAATTTTACTGATGGAGGGTTTTACACTTTTACAGGAAGTCTCGCTGTTAGTAAAAGGTCTGATCAATGGAAACCCAATTTGAAAGAATCTAAATTGCCAAGCTGTCCTCTCCACCCCCTACTCACTGCCCTTGAATTGATGCAATGAATATTTTGAACATGTGGTGACGCGGTGACAAGAGCCGGGGCTGTGGCCACCCTACACAAACGTACCTAACACACACACACACACACACACACCTATGTTTAGACAAATATAGTCTTCCCCCTCCACGATCACACACACTCTGGATTCATATATGTATGCGAACCTGCGTTCTGCCATTGCCATCTGTCCACCAAGTTGCTACTATGCTTTCCACTTTCATGCAGCCCCATGTACTTTGGGCTTTCTTTCTAATCTTAGAAACTGAAGCCAACTAAACTCGGTGTTTGCTCCTGAACGTGTTTAATTGATGATTCACCTGAAAAAACCACATGTTCGTAGCGAACCCAAAAGAAAAAGCTTTAAGTCTTCAGCCCCCAAAATTGAAAAATAATCGTAATAAAACTTACTGATCCAACATAAATCAATTCTCAGGCTCCAAAAATCATCCTCTCCTCCTCCTCCTCCTCCTCCGGCCCCCGCCCTGGCAATGCCCAAGTTACTGGTGGGATAGTAACGCTGCGCTCGGCGGCTGCCAGCCCTCCCTCCTCGCTACATATCGAGAACCCAATCTTTTGGCGCCATATTAATGACGTACTATATTATTTCCACTAGGCAGCGACCTTCGGCATTAAATTACTCCCGAGAACTCCCGAGCGAAGCAACAAAACCATCAAATATGGCTGAGCCTCTCAGCTCGCCCTGCAGCCGCCGCCACCGAGGAGTCGGGACGCGCACACGGACCCACGCGCGGCGCGCGGCCACCCCCCCGCGCGCCCCCCGCGCGCCCCCCGCGCGCCCCCCGCCGCCCGCGCGCGTACCTGCTGCGTAGGGGTTCGGCCGAGGCGCTGGGCTCCACGCCGCTCGCTCCGTGCCGCATGAGTTCGGGCCGCGGCGGGCGGCCGGGCGGGCCCCTGCGTTCGCGGGCGCGCACACACTCGGCACTCGCGCAGGGAGGCACTCTCGGACGGGCGTTTGGCTTGTTATGGAGGAAGGACTGTGTGAATCAAACTCATTTCTGGGTCACTGCTGCCACAGGGGGGAGCACTTTAATCCCTTGCCAAAACGAGAGGGTAGGGACAGGAGGGCGGAGGGAGCGCTCGGAGAGTCCTAGGCCCGGGGGGCTCGGTCCCTCGTTAACTCTTGCCGGCCCTCGCCGCAGCCTCTTGGCCGACGTATGCAAGGGCTGGTGGCGTTGCCGGGCATTCAAAACCTCTTCCTTCGCCTCCCTTGTGAGCCTAGAAATTCTTGAGGTGTCTTCCAGTAGGGAAGTGGGCTTTTATATAATATCATTCCCTTCAAACTGTCTCACTCCCAACTCTTGTGTGACATCACTGCACAAAAACAGTTTAAAATTATGTAGATAAAAATGTGGCTATTGAGGTGTAACATTTGGGTGAAAGGTTTTATTTTTAGACAATAGCAAAATAAATAATTCTCTTCAGTTTTAGGGAGTTGTGAATTAGAATGACATTTTTAGATCCATAAAATCCAATTTTTGAACCCCCAAACGTCTTCGGTCACCAAGTTAATAACTTATAATTGCAAATGAGCATTAATTCGTTAGAAAACAGTGATTATAAATTGACACCACCTTTCTGTTACTCAGCATTACAGAACTGGACATCGCCTTCCAAGTCTGAGACCTGAGCCCAGTGCAAAAACTGGAGTTGCAAACTAATATACAGTAATCAGATTCATTTTGGGGGGCATTTATGTGTAAACATGAGTGGTTACTGATTTTCCACAATACAAACTTGCTTTTTCATGTAGAGGTTAATATATATCTTTCATGCCCACCCCCCAAAGAAATAAGGGTATATATAATATTCAGCTTCAAAAGGTACAGATTAAAACTCCCATTCAGTAAACAATGATCACTAGTTACAAAATTGAATGTCAACCTCAGAGGTATACTTATATGCACTGGAAGAATTCTCCTGAATACATGAGATTTGAACAATCACACACCAACCCATTCCCGCACATCAAGAATATAATAATCTGATAAACACATCAAAACAAAACTAAGCTTTTCAACTTTTCATCAGAAAACAAAGTAAGCCAAAGAAAATCTTAAATATAGACATATATTTTTCCACTAATGAAGAATACAAAGGCACCACTTTGGCACTATGTTCTGACTTAATCCTTTTCAAAGAGATCACGTATGTAAAGTGATGCTATCATTGTTACTATTATGAGCATTGCACTACAGTTATTATTTTCATTGGTTCACCTTACACATACTCACTGTAGAAATAAAAGTAAACAGGTTGGTATCCAGAGAGACCCTGTGTTGGACCTAGCTCTACCAGTTATCAGCTTGTGTGACTGTGGGGTAAATTACAGAACTCTGAGCCTCAATTTTTTCATAAGTAATAAAATGAGGTTAACAACCCCTACCTAAAAGATTGTTAAGAGGAATGAAAAAAACCATAGAAATGCCAAAAAAGAGGCCTTGGCAGAAGGACATTATCAGTTTCTTGGGACATTCCTCCCATATCCCTTTCTTGATCTCTCCATGGAAAACACCAACTTCTAAATTCCAGCCAGACTTCCATCACTCATTCTCTCTCTAAAAAAAATTAATCACACTTACCACTTGCAGTTTTACTTGTTTTTCTGACTAACCCCACTCTCAAAACATCAGGCAACTAAATCAAAGCACTGAATAGATGGATGAGAAAAATAAAGAGGTAAAATGGCACACAATGCCCCACGCAGACACACTGATCAGGACTGATGGTCCCAAGAATATCCTCTCAATTAAGCCATTCTTCAGAGTGCCTACTAATGGGTGAAAGCAGTGCACTGTGCTGTAAATAGCCCCGGACCAGAAGTCAGGAGACTCCCATCAAGTCACTAAAACCCTGGACAAATCTCTTTGGGCTTCAGTTTTTCCCACTGAGATAATAGATAACATCAAATCCACTTCTGATTTCTGATTGTTCTTACCAAATTTAAAAAATGATTATTTGAAGAAATGGAGGACAACTTAAATCGGTAAGGAACATGTAAAAAGACATTTGGTCATTAATGATCAGCTGCTAACATTTTAAAAATAATAGGTATCTTTTGCCATCAGACCACAAAGGAAACTTTTAAACAAACTATTTCTAAAATATGAAAGTCAATGACATGGTTTGCCTTTCAGCAGCACAGATAATGCTGTCCAGAATAAGAAGTACAAAGCTGACAATTAGGAATACCAGTTTCTGGTCCCGCTCTGTGGCTTACTGTCTTACCTAATCATTGAGGATCACCATTTCCTAGTCTCTACAGTAGTTCTGGTAATTCACACTTTATTATCAGAGATGAGAGGACATTCAAGAAAATAGCTACAAAGTAGACAGTGTTGTTGAAATATTGAGATTCTAGTATTTTCTGATCTGATCAGTGTTCTGGGTGATAATTACAATTCTATATAGCTCTTATATTTTGCTATAGTCATACACAATTAAATTATTTTCTTTCATAATAATGGATTTTTATGGAGTAAAAATTTGAATATTTATATTCATATTCCTCATTTTGAAACCATAAATGATAACCCTATAAATGTGTACGCAATCATTTTTTGTGTGTCTACTCTGTAGGTAAAGAATATAAGACCTTGACATGAGATTCAGAATTATTCATATTTGAAGTGAAGTAAATGCATATGCTAAAGTCCTATCTAGCTCATGCTTTTAGAAAACTGAGCAAGACAGTCTTACTGGCCAATAGCATGGCCAGTTGGTAGACATTACAATGTATAGAGAGAATTTTTTATTGTACAAGTGCTCTCCTGGATAAAATTGGTTGTGTTCTAAAACTTTATTTGTACTTTGTTTAGAACTTTTAATGTATGCCCCAAATAAACCTTGTAACAAAGAGGGCTTAGTTTGTCAAGTAATTTTTAAAAATAATAATTTAAATAACTACATGACAGAAAAGAATAACTTTTTATTAACTTTTCTGAACAACATTATTTGGGTGGGAGGGGATCTAGTTCAAAGAGGGCTGCGTGGGCATTCTCCGAACAAGAGTAAAGTTGGGAACCATATTCAGCCTGTGCCTGAACCCTGTAAGAAGAAACAGGAGACCAGGGGTAAGAAAGTGGGACTAGAGCTCCCTGTCTGACCAGTCGATGAGATCACCAGTCCTAAACATCCAGGTAGGTGGTTACAACCTTCAATTATAAGGAATGACTAAGTGGAAGGCCAAGAACCAAGATACTTTTTTTGTTGGTGTTAGTACCAACTAAATTATTTTTCTCTTGAGGTTCTTCCTTTTTTTTTGGTTGTTTTCATTTTGTTGATTTTCATACTGCTAACAAGATACCAAAGAGAAACAAGTCTGATAGGCATAGGAGATGAAATCATTTACTTCAACCAGATGGAAATATCTGAGACATGTGACATTTGAGGAGTTTCAAAATTGAAAAAGATTTCCCCTAGTCTTAAAACAAACAAAACAAATAAAAACATGATAAGAGAATTTTGAAAATTTAGAAAGGTGAAGGAAGATAATAAAGCTCACCCATTGGGATAGCTATTATAAATATTACCATATATCATCAGTCTCTTTCCTAGGCATTTTTTAAAATAAAATTGCAATGATGTCACACATTCCATTTCACAATCTTCCTTTCACTTACATCTTTCATCTCAGTATTGCACTTTTTCATGTAAAATATTTTTAAATTTAAATATTTACGTGCCATACCTTCGTCTACAGGCCACGCCAACCATTCATTTTCACAGTTACTTGCTGGACCACATCAACTATTGGGAAGTTCTGCCATCTTTATTATCAAGTTCAAGTCTCCCATTTTATAATCCTTCCTCGGAGGCTTCCAAAGCTTATGTTTCTCACTCGAGCTATCCTTGTACCTGAAAGTCACTCCAGTCTACCTAGTCTCTTACTAGAGGTAGAGCAGTGGCAACTCAAAATCTGATCTCCAACCATGTGCTGCACCTGAAAACTTGCCAAAGATACATTCCTTCCAGCCCCACTCCAGGCAGAGTGAATCAGATGGGGGAGGGGGGCCTGCAGTCTGTGTTTTAACAAGCCCTCCATGTAATTCTGATCCACACTCAAATTTGAGAACCACTCGTGTAGATTTTACTTCCATCCAACACACTGGAGGCACAGGGCCAGGCACCAGAGGCAAGCTGGCTAGTCAACCCACGAGTACACCTACTCTGTCTACTGGTCAGTTAAAAATATAAACAAGTGATAACAGTAAACCACAGGGTTCAGAGGAAGCATGCATATACATGGACCCTAATCTTGTGTGTGTGTGGTGGGAGGAGGGTGGGCAGAGAAGACTTTTCAGAGTAAATGACCCTAATCCTGAACCCTGAAGGATTAGGTACTAGCCAGGTGGTGGGTGGGGGGTCAAGTGTTGTACTTTACAAAACATTTTTTTAGAGAAACTGCCCTCTGTGCAGAGAATGGGTGAGGGGAGG
>PVKE010036093.1:0-16557 GCA_004027555.1 Craseonycteris thonglongyai
GACTACATCCTCCCTCTTCTCACTTAGCCACAACTTCTGCTGGTTTTCATAGCCAGAAGTTATGGGAACTTCTCTCCCTAGCACTGGAACCCTGGGCTGGGGTGACTGGTGTGGGGCTGAGACCCCTTGTTCTCCAGGGGAAACCTCCATAGCCAAGACATCCCTCCCAAATTTTAAAGGTCACATGCCAGTATGAGACCAGTCCATTCTGCATCTTTACCCTGCCTACCAGTCTCATATTGGATTCTTCTATATTTGTTAGTTGAGGAATTCTATTCAGCTAGACTTCAGGCAATTCTCACTGATGGTTGTTCTGTGTTTTAGTTATAGTTCTGATGTGGTCATGAGAGGAGCAAGTACTGCATTTATCATCCTGTCATCCTGATCTAAAATCTCTCAGTAATTCTCTACATGTTAGTTAAAGTGATCATCATGTTCCAAACTAAGTTGCTGATTTCCACTTATTCCTTCTGTGATTCTGCACGTATCTTGTATACAAGTCTATGTTCTGCGTTTCTTTAAAATCCAACTACAGGGAAAGCTGGGATGGCTCAGCAGTTAAAGCGCTCACTTTGAAGCCCCAAGGACCGAGGATCGAATCCCGACCCTGGCCCTGGACCATACGGACCCACCTGCTGAACTGGGATGTGCCCCTAGTTCAGTTCTTACTGGGACCTATGTGGGAGGCTCCCCGCCCAGTTCCTGCCCTGCACAGCCCTGTGCCTGCCTGTGGAATGAAACTATATGGAAAACTAATGTCAATTATGGAGACTGCTCTGGGCCCTCCCCTTTCTCTCTGTCTCTCTCTGTCTCTGTTTCTCTCTGTCAAAAATCAATAAAATAAATCTTTAAAAAAATCCAAGTCCAGCCAATGTTCTTAGCTGGTTGCCTTCTCAGCACTTATGCCCCATTTCCCCTTCTGAATAGCCTCTTATTTCCATTGGAGATACAGGTGCTTCTGAAAACTTTAATTCTCTCTCACTGGTAGTGATGGAATGTATGCATTTCAATGTCTCCTTCACAGTAATTAATTCAGAGAGTCAGATGTGCTCCAAGAATTCTAGACTACATCCCAAAATAACTTATTCTCTGGAAAGAGAGATGAGTATAGAGGACATAGAATTCTGAAACCATTGTTTCAGTCACCAAAAGAGGAATGCCTACGTTGTCACCACGCTGAGGAGGACAGAGTGCAAAGAAATGGAGCTGGCCTCTGATGTCACTAAGTACTTCAGGATCAATTCTTTTCAGAATCAAATCTACCTTGAATTGTTCTGTTACAGGAGCCAATGAATCCCCTTTATTTTTAATCCAGTTTAAGTTGAGTTTTCTGTTATTCTGTTACCTGCCTTAAAAGTACCTATATCTACTACACATAGGGTAAATCTCATCTTCTTCAGAAATTCTTTAATTCTTGATGCTACCTGACTGTTTCTGTTTTAATTATTGCTTCTTTAACTGTGAAGCAACAGAATACTAGGGTACTCACAATAATCCACACTAATAGATATTTAAGTTATAGAATATTGGTTTTGATATTTTAAAAGTTGCCAATTGGATTACAGCTTCTAAAGGCCTAAAGAAAGTCTTCCACTGCATTTTTGTTTCAAGAACACATACCATGTTTCTCTGTAAAACATAAATTCAGTAAATGTTGAATAACAATACATATGGTTAACAGAGTAAATGGTAAGATTTTCTTTTACAAATAATGACTTAGTAATATAAATCTCATGATTAATAGATTATTTAACACACCTAAAATTGTACTTGATATTAATATACAACCAAAAAATATTTTAGTGTTAGTTTCCTCTGACTCTAAGTTCATCAATTTCATCATTTTGCCTCAATACTTTAGTAACGACTTCCATCAGTAAAAAAAAATTAAAATGGAGAACAGGTTCTGGATAAGTTACTTTCAAAATCACCTTGTAATTTTACCACCTAACTTTACAAACTGCAATCACCAGAAGGGCAACTTCAGTAAGACAAATGAAGTGCTTAAAGGAAATTTTATATACAATTGCATACAACTGGAATGGCAAAGTAATAGCAAAAACCCTGCTAAATTAGCTCAAAATTTCAACAATTTCATTTCCCACATGAATAAAAGACAAGGTGACTGAGAATGCTAATCCACAGACCCAAAGTATATTTGTGTAACACAGGGTATTCTCACTCCTCTTAACATCCCTTCTTGAATAATTGTTGCAACTATGGAATTGTCAAAGAGTTTTGAATACATTGGTATTTGTTTCTAAAACCAGAAATCAAATATACTAAAGTTTTGAAAAGCTAAAAATCATTTTCTCTGTAAGCAGTCAAATCTCCTTAAAAGACATGATTTTGCTTCTCAAAGACCTAAACAATTGCAATTAGCCTTTCAACACTACTTTTTCCAGCACGTGGCTTCCTGATATTATACACCACCTCTGTGTATTACTAGTTTGTTTCAGTCAGCTCTGATAAATTCTAACACTCATAGGGTGAAAACCTGAGTAAAATACTTCCAGAGTTGCCTGAGTATTTATTTATAAAAGATAGTAGGTTAGTCTAGGATATGATTCCAAATATGACAAGTTGATAATTTTGCTAGTGATAAAACTATTCATTAAGGGGAAGCCGGGATGGCTCAGTGGGTTAAGCGCTCACTTTGCAGCCTTGAGGACTGAGGATTGAATCCTGACCCCAGCCTGTGTGGACCCACATGCTGAACTAGGGAGTGCCCCCAGTTCAGTTCTCACTGGGGCGAGACCCAGGCCCAGTTCCTGCCCTGTGCAGCCCCGCCCACCTGTGGAATGAAACTATGTGGGAAAACCGATGATGTGCAACTATGGAGACTGTTCTGGGCCCTCCCCCTTATCTCTGTCTCTGTCTCTGTATCTCTCTCTCTCTGTCAAAAACAATAAAAATAAATCTTAAAAAAAAACAAAAAACTATCCATTAAACATTTACCGTATTTTCCGGCGTATAAGATGACCGGGCATATAAGACGACCCCCGATTTTCGGTTGACATTTTTTCGTTTCAAAAGTCTTATACGCTGGAAAATACGGTATATAGTAATGAATCATTTTCAAAAGGCATCACTTAGTTTTCTTTAGAACATCACATCCTTACTACAGAAAAAGAATATAGTAGGCTAAAACAGTTGAAAGTAAAAGTAAGCTCTCAAGTGCTGAATTGAGTTGACAGTTTAGATTTACACATTTCTCTTTCCAGATTTTATATTGATTGAATCCCATAGAAATCACTTTTTTCCTAATGAGGTTTATTTCAAGAAATATTAATTGAATACCTATACTGTGCCATGAACTATACAACAACAATAAGGGAACAATGGTAAATAACACAGTAGCTATCTGTTCTCAGGGAGCTGTATCAAATGCAATTCAGATAAGAAAGTAATTTCAATTCAATCTGAAAAATGCCTTGGAAGAGGAAGCCCAGAATGCTAAGAAAGTATATGAAAGGGGTAAGTATATTACCTATGTTTGGCAAAATCACAACAGACATCCCAGAGAAACAATGTCTAAATTAAGAATTTAGGATTGAGTAGATTTTAGGCAGAATTGAGAAGAGTAACAGTGAGAAAAGAAAATATAATACTACAGGAGTAGAGAACAGCATTTGCAAAGGACTGAAAGAGGAAGTTCAGGCAATAGTGATTTGATTTTTTGCACAGTTCTATGTTGACAAGACCAAACAGAGTTTCTTGACTTGTGAATTTTTCATATGGTATATTCTGTGTTCATCTCAGTCAGCTAAGGCATTCAGGGTCAGAGTCACAGATAAACAAAATGGAGTATGGTAAGTGTTGGATTTAGGGCTGTCCCACTGATACAACCCATAAAATACCATTAACATCCACACACAAACAGCTGCTTGCATGTATCCTTTAAGTTAATTGTTCTAAAAAGTTAGTATCTAAAAAGAAAAAATTGAATTAATTTTTATTATTCCCATCTAAAAATCAAAATCCATATTTGCATAGAATAGCCTCAAATGAGCTTACTATTATTTTATACTGAGCTTACTATTATTTTATACTAGGGCATTAAGAGGCAGTGGGCAGGCCATTCATGGAAGAGGGAAATAGAAAATTTATATTTAAATGCCTACTACCTGTCAGTATATTTTATATATACAGTCTTATTTAATACCAATGAAGAAGGTTTTATTGTTTGTGTTATATGTATGAGGATACTGAAACTTGTGAAGTTTAAATTACTTGCTTGATTAAATACAAAATTTGCTACTCGTGTTAAAATTTCAAACCAGTACACTACAAATGATGGACTTGTGCAAGTACATCTGTTAGCACATTTGTTTGTGTAACTTTCACAATAAACCATGTAAGTGAAGTTCTTATGATGAGGTCAGTAGTTAAGAAGGTTATGGTCCATGTATGTATATTTTAGACGCAAGCTTGCAAATTACTTCAGTATAAAGTTGTACAAGTGTGTACACTGCCACAGCCCCCATGTGCCATACCCTGTGAATATCTACCGGTGTGTATTTATTTAACATGTGTTCTCTATAAAGCACGTTATCAATTGTAAAACAAGTGAACACACAAACTGTAAGCTCATCACAATATTACATTATGGACTGTGCTCTTATTGAAAGTTATTTGTACTTGTTTAACTATAGTATTTATGACAAAGATAAGAGGTATTGAAAGGTACTTTTTTCCAAATGGCTATAAAATTGATCCAAATCATTTATTTAACATTTTATCTTTTTATCTGTCCTGCTTGAGAGGTCAATATTACATAGTAAGTTTTTTATACACATGGTTCTTTATGCATGTTTGTTTTCACTAATATGCTTGCATCTTTTTAATTATTAAACACCTTTATTATTCAATATTTCCAGTTATTCTACTGTAATCATTCTTCAAAGTATGTGTTAAAATCATTTTATCAAGCTTTACCTACCTCTATTCTTTTCTCATTAGCTGACTATAATTGAACTAGTACTACTCTGTCTTTTTTGTGAGGTCAAAGCAATGTTTTATTCTGTTGAATGGCTTAAGTAACCAAATTTTTACTCTACAAAATGTCTTTAATTGCAAATTTAAAAAATTATTTTTGTTTAAAACAGCATGTGTGCAGAAATATAGTGTTACTTTCTGATTAATAACATGTTTTTTTCCCAGTTTTTCATTCATTTGTATTTTCAAATTTTTACACTTGTTTCTTATAAAATAATTAAAATATTTAAATTTTCAGTGAAGGAAATTATGTGTTTATAATTGATAAAATAATTCATCAACAATGTACATGACATTAATGTTCTCATTTTGACATTAAGGCATGCTGTATTAATGGCAGCCCTACTTATCTCACCAGCACAAAATTAAATAGTGCCACTTTTAAGTGATCATTTGACATCTATGAAATCATAAATAGGTATGAAAATTCAAGAATTAAAATCACAACCCAAAATGTAATTACATTAACTTTTAAATTATTATAAAACTAAAACACACAAATTTTAAAAATTTTATAGAATACTCATGGACTGTGAAATTACATCCTCCAATCACAGTTAGAAAAATAGTGCACTATACCATAATGAGGATTAAAGAATTAAAGGTGTAAATAATTTTGTTGTGAGAATGAATTAGAAATAGGCAGGCTATAGCTGAGACGTCAGTGAACCAGACATCTTCTGGAAGTCTCGTTCACTTAAAATTTTATCTCTCAGCTAAATGGTGAAGCAATGAGGGACTATTTCTCTGGACTTAACTTCAACCAAAAGAAAGAACTGGTTCATGAAATTCAAGTGACAGGAACCTTGGGAGAAAGTCAACTTGTCATCTTAGTGCTTGAAATAGCCAAGAATGGAAACACTCAGCAGATTCTGACAGGTGCCTTGTACTTTAGAAAAGCAAATTTCAAAAAGTTTAGAGAAGAGAAATGAGTGATTCCATGACCTTAGTCTTTTAAAAGGATTGAAGGCCTTGAAAACAAATTCTGATTAGAAAATTATAAACAGCTACAAGGTAGAATCAAAATGAAAAGACATATAAAGGAAACTAACATAGCTATGCACATTTTCTTCCATGTACTGTAACAGAGGGAAAGGAAAAATATTATATTATGAACATCCTTTATGTGGAAATAAGATGCTAAGTCAAGTCTACTCATAGAGGTATTTCTTTATACATTTTACTGATGATGAAACTGGGGCTCAAAGAGATAAAGAAGAGTCCAGAAATATAAAAACCAGTATAGAGTTACTAAAATAACTAAAGATAATAAAAAAAGATCTGTCAGCCATGTGCAAAACATTTTTTAAAAACAGAGTAATTGTAAATTTCGGTACTTCACGCTGATCATTTCATATCAACCGAAGATAATAAATAAG
Organism: Craseonycteris thonglongyai; assembly: GCA_004027555.1. Classification (NCBI taxonomy): domain Eukaryota; kingdom Metazoa; phylum Chordata; class Mammalia; order Chiroptera; family Craseonycteridae; genus Craseonycteris; species Craseonycteris thonglongyai. The sequence continues at coordinate 6,378 of PVKE010036093.1, forward strand.
CATAAGTAGTTAATGCTCACATTCTCTATGATAAAAATACATCTTTGTACTAATAAGGATATATCAAATGCAATTAAAACTCACTAGATGGCTATACCTATAATAGTAAATTTGAGTGTCCATAGATAAATTATATTTCACATGTTAAAATAAGAAAAAGAAAAAGAAGAAAACATGTCAATAGGTTTGCCCTGCCTTTGTCCCCTTCTCATCAGTGGGCTTTTAACAAAAAATATCAACCTATCCACTAACAACTAGTAACTAAGAAGATTCTCTCTTTAGATTCTAAACTAAAAGACTCTGAAATAGTAGCCCATCAGATAAAAATACCTGTAAGTAGTAGAATTGAAAAGTCACTTTAAGTTAGGCCAGAGTCAGCATTATGGCAATTAAGAGCCATTTTCACAATATCATGGAGAATTAAAAGACATTTAGTAGCCAAAGAGTGAAAGTCTTCTGAGAGCAGCAAGTTTATAAGGCATGCATGTAGAGAAAAGTATAGATGAAAGACTAGATATACCAGGAAAGACGGGGAGTAGCCTTAGACACTGGTTTTCCAATTCCAGGCCTCAACTGTCCAGGTTGCCCTTAGTTTCTCATCTCTGGATATCTAAATGACACATGATGCGTAATAGATAACTACTATGCTTATACATTAGCTTTGGAAACTCAACTCTACCTTCTACTCCACACGATTAACAGGGTATTCATTTTCATACAATGTAACCCCATCTCCTTATGATGCTGATTAATCCAGGCATAGAAACTTTAACCAAATGAAACAAAAACCCTTTTAGCATGGAGTTTGGAATAAAATATTTCAATTGATGTAAGCATCTAGATGATCATGGTGACTGGGAAGAACGCTAAAAAATAATATAGAAGTCATATTTTTCTGATTTTCATGTAAAATTAAAAAGTATATACTGAAATTACACATCATAAAGCATTCCATTAATTCCCAGCAAAATTCCAAGACATATAATTAGACAGATGGCTCATGAACACCTAGAAAAGGAAATGGCAATCACCAAGAGCCACTTTAAGTTAAGTAAGAATAAATTATACCAAATTAATTAAATTATATAGACATAGCAAATCTGCATTTCAATGAGGCACTTAATGCAATGTTGTGTTGATGTCTTTTTGGACAAGAGAGATGTAGAGAGAATGTTAGTAAATTATGTGAATATATATTTAACAATTATTCTCAAACCACAATTATATGGCTCATTTTTAACCTGTTGTGAGCCTTATTCACAATTTTGAGTTAAAATTCTGGATGTAGACATAGAAAGCTATGTATAAATTCAGAGAAAAGGTCAAATATTGAATGACAGAAACAAGACTGAAAAATGAATACTTTTTTTCATTATAAGGCTTGAAATCAAATTGAGCAAGAAGGAATTCATGAAAATAAATATAAAGTTTAATACTTCACTTTTAAAAGTCAACTTCACAAATACAGAATAACTGATTGTGAACAGATAAGGAATGAAACTATACCTTGTAGTTCCATATTCACAGATCCTAACACAATTCCTAGAATAAAACAGTTGTTAAAGTTAGAAAAAAAAATTTTAACTGAGAGATTTTATATGAGCCAACTAGTGCACACTTATATTGAATTCACACAAACACAGTACTCAGCAAAGGGGTCAACAAAATCCCTGTACCTTACATTGATAAGAATTTATTTGGAGCACTGAGTCTGCTTGGAAATCATATATTAAGTGGAACAATTATAAATTTCAGTGGTTCCTAAAGAGTAAACAAAATGGTAAAATAACAAGAATTTTGTGTTAGTCACAGTTCCCCACAGAAACAGAAACAGTAGGGTAATAGGATATAGGAAGGTAGGTAGATGATGATTGATTAGATAGGTAGATAGATAGATAGATAGATAGATAGATAGATAGATGATAGAGAGAGAGAGATAGGTAGATGACAGATCAATTGATAGATGATAGATAGGGATGCTGCGATAGCTCAGCAGTTAAGCATCTGCCTTGCAATCACGAGGTCCAGGGTTCAGTTCCTGACCCCAGACCATACAAACCCATTTGCTGAACTGAGGCACAACTGGCAACTACCAAGATGGCTTAGCAGTGAAGGTTCTTGCCTCCCATGCAGGAGACCCTTAGTTTGGCTCACACCTTGTGTGGCCTCACATCCACCTGTGTGGAATGAAACCATGAACCATGTCACAACTAATGATGTACAACTAGAAAGAATGCTCCTGTCCTTCTCTCTCTCTCTCTCTCTCTCTTTCTCTTTTTCACACACACACACACACACACACACACACACACACACACATCTTCTCTCAAACAAAATAAATCTTAAAAAAAAATAGATGATAGGTAGGTAGGTAGATAGATGGATGGATGGATGGATGGATGATATATACGTGAGAGATATCTGATAGATATACATGTGTGAGTATTCATGTGTATGTGTATACAAAGTCTGACAATTAAGTTCACAAACTTGCCATGGTGCACTTATGTCGGCAGCATTGTACAAACAACTCAGTAGGTTTCAGTACCTTTGTATATACACATCTCACATGTGTGTTCATGTCAGCATGTGGTGGTGTCTTGCTGAGTGACATTCATTATTGTTGTTGGGTGTTTTGGGGTGCCATAGTGAGAATGTCAGAGCTTAAATCAGAGCACTAAATAAACATTAACTTTCTTGTTCAACTTGGCAAGAGTGGAAGTAAAACAGAAATGTGTTAGTCCACGTTTATGAGGATAATGTCATAAAGAAAATGGCAGTACACAAATGGATTAAATGTTTTTCTAAGGAGAGAAAAAGTGTCACTGATAAAGAGGGGTCAGGTAGGCCAATAGTGAGCATAACTGACGAAAACATTAAAAAACTTAATTGAATTGTGTGTCCAAATCATCAGGTGATTGTGAGAAGAGTAGTAGACCAAGTAAACATCGCAACAGTTAGGAAAATCTGAACTGAAAATCTTGGCATGAGAAAGGTGTGTGCAAAATTGGTCCTAAAGGAGCTCAACTATGAATAAAAGCAAAGGAGAATCAAAGTTTGCCAAGACATATTTGAGAGGCAAAATGATAATTTGGCCGTGTTATCACTGGTGATGAAACATTGGATGTACCAATACAACCCTGAAACAAAGTGTCAAAGTGCACAATGGAAGTCAGACAATTCTCCATGACCAAAATAATTCTGTCAGTCCAAATAAAAAATTTTTTTTAAATGTTGGTTACCTTTTTTGATAGAGGGATTGATCATAATGAATTTGTACCAACTGAACAAATAGTTAACCAACTTGACTATTTTTAAGAGGTAAAAAATCTGTGTGAAACAGTTAGAAAAAAACAACCTGAACTTTTTTCCCCCAACAACGCATGTCTCTTGCATCATGACAATGCACCAGCTCACACAGCACTGTCTGTGATGAAGGTTTTAGCCAGTAAACAAATAACTATATTGGAACACCCTCCCTACTCACATGACCTGTGCTCCAATGATTTTTTTCTTTACTCAAAGACAAAGAAATACTAAAAGGAAGACATTTTGATGGCATTCAAGATATCAAGGGTAATGTAACAACAGCACTGATGGCCATTCCAGAAAAAGAGTTCCCATATTGCTTTGAAGGGTAGACTAGGTGCTAGTGTCAATGCAGTTTCCCAAGGGGAGTACTTCAAAGGTGACCACAGTGATATTCAGCAATGAGGTATGTAGCACGTTATCTAGAATAAATTCTTAAACTTAATTGTCATGGTGTATGTGTGTGTGTATATGTATGTGTGTGTGTGTGTGTGTGTGTGTGTGTGTGTGTGTGTTATAGACTTCTTTCCATCAAGAGAGAAAGAGAGATTAGTTTTAAGAAATTGGCTGGTGTAGTAAGACAATTGTGGAAACTACCGGTAGAAAAATCTGCAGAGTACATTGGCACACTGGAGACCAAGGAAAAGCTGATGTTGAAGCTTACATCTGAAGTCAGTCATCTGATTGAATTTCCTCTTTTTTAGGGAAGATCAGTCTTTTTCTTAAGGCTTTCAACTGACTGGATGAGGCTTACCCCATATTCCAGAGGGAATATTTTTTACTCAGAGTCTACTGATTTAAATGTTACTCTCATCCAAAAAATATCTGGAAGCAATATCTAAATTAATGTTTGACCAAATATTGAGTGCCATTCCCTAGTTAAGTTGACACATAAAATTAACCATCAAGGAGAAAAGATGGCGGCATGAGAGGAGAACCCCGATAACTGCCGGTGAAGGGACTTATAAACAAAGGGGAATCCACAGAGGAAACCCTGAGAAGCACCCTCAACTAAAAGAACCACAAGACGCAGAAAAACACCCAAAGGTTAGAGAGAAAATGGGAGAGTGGGAGAGGGAAGGGGAAGAAGCGGTTCGAAGACAGAGACTCAGAGCATGGCCCAGGGCTGGCAAAAACAAAGGGGGAATGGGGGACTATGGTCAAAGTGGAGCTAGATCGAGAGCTGGCTGGAAGCTGAGACCTAAGGAGCATGGAAGCCCCACAACACTGTGGACAATTTAACATCCAAACTCAAGGAACAGCGCGCGGTGCCCTAATCAGATCACGGACTCTAAAGTGGAACAGAGACTGTGGAACAGGGCAGCTGCACTTCCTGGTGGGCAGGGTGAGAGCAGGGCATCAGCCCACAAAAGCTTGGCAACCCTGATTCACAGAAAAGATTTACTGTGAGGGAGTACCTTTTGAAGACAGGGTTCCTGGAGTGAGGGCTGGGGCTTGAATGGACATGGCTGCATTAGACATGCTTAGAGTGAATCCGGGGGTCTCAACAGAGCCGCGGGCCTAGAGCAGCTGCAGACTGAGCTACCGCCTGTACGCCCAGGCCTCTCGATGCCCCATCGACCAGGCTGTCACCACGTGCGCAAGAGACCGGCTTTCGGCGCCCCGCCCACTAGGCAGCTGCCCCCGACCAAATGCGCAATTAAGCTGCCAACTGGGCAGCTGCAGTGCCGCCACCTGCACGTGCAACAGGGCTTTGGGTGCGTGGCTGACCGGGCCGTGGCTATGCCCCCTCCTGTGTGGCCAATCAGGCCTCTGCCAAGCCCTGGCCCACTGGTACCACCGCTCTGCAGAACGGCTCACAAACGCGATTAAAGGAAAAGCAGCCAAGAAGAGAGGAGAAAGACTGGAGCTCCTGCGCCGTGCCCACACTGAACCACCAGCCCCCCTGCTAAAAGAGGAATCTGCTATTGTGTCTCAGGCCTGCCCTAGTTCCTACTCACACACCAACATCCCTGGCCACACCCTCATTACCCTGCTTTCTAACATCTAAGACAGCAACCTGAAGTGCCCCAGGGCACAGAAGCTGTCTGCTTCCCCCAACCCTCTCCCAAAATGTCCTACTCCCACAACTAAGCCCAGAAGAAAAAATAAAGAAAAGCCCATCTGATAGGCAAACCCCCAGAGGGAAAACATACTCATGCCTAAAGCAAAAAAAAACACATCAAACACAATGCACAGCACAGAATCCAAAACCCCTCCAGAAGATCAGGGGCATTCTTTAGTAAAGGACCTTGCACACTTGGAATCTAATCTAAGTGAAACAGAATTCAGGGCTGCATTAATCAAGACACTCAGAGAGCTCACTCAATGCTGGCAAAGTACCCAGACACAGTTAAATTACCTCAACAAGAAATTTTCTGAGCAAAATGAGTACTTTACCAGTAAAATCGAGAAGCTAGAGCAGAACCAAAGGGAACTCCTTGAAATGAAAGGCATCATGTGAGAGCTGAAAAAAGAAGTGACCAGCATAGGAAACAGGGCCGAGCAGCCAGACAAAAGGATGAGTGAAATCGAAGATACAAACATGGAAATGCCACAGAGGAAAGAAGAAAGGGAAATGAGAGTGAAGAGAAATTATAGAGCCATACAAAAACTCTCAGACTCCATCAGAAAGAACAATATTAGAACAATAGGCTTACCAGAAGTAAGCGAGATGAAATCTTCTCAGAGTCTACTAAAACAAATAGTGGATGAGAATTTTCCTAACCAATGGAAAGAATTACAGCCTCAAATTCAAAAGGAAATCAAGAGCCCTAACTACCTAGACCCTAGAAGATCTTCTCCAAGGTATATTGTTCTGAAGATGACAAAAACCAAAGACAAAGAAACAATCCTCAAGGACGCCAGGGAAAAACAAAATATAACTTTCAAAGGAAAAACTGTCATGCTGTCACCAGACTTCGCAGCAGAAACTCTGCAAGCCAGGAGGGAGTGGAGCCCGATCTTCGAAATGTTAAAAGAGAGAAATTTTCAGCCAAGAATGAACTATCCAGCAAAATTAACCTTTAGATATACACGAGGAATTAAGGCATTTTTAGATATAGAGAAGCTGAGGGAATTCTACAGCTCAAAACCGGCACTCCAAGAAATACTGAAGGAGACTACTCAGCCTGAATCAAGAAATCAAAATAAATGGAGAAAAGTTGGGACAACAAAAAAATAAAAAGAAAAGAAGAAATAAACACAGGATATCCTCATATATCAATCATCACCCTGAATGTAAATGGACTGAATTCACCAATAAAGAGTCACAGAGTAGCAGACTGGATTAAAACACAAAATCCAACCATACACTGCCTACAAGAGACACACCTCAGCCACAGGGACAAACATAGACTCAGGGGAAAAGGATGGAAAACAATACTCCAGGCAAATGGCAGTCAGAGAAAAGCTGGAGTAGCCATACTGATTTCTGATGAAAAAGACAACAGGATAAAAAAAATAATAAGACATAAAGATGGACATTAGATCTTGATAAAAGGGACAATACAACAAGAAAACATCACACTCATCAATATATATGCTCTGAATCAGGAAGCACCAAAATTTATAAAGTAACTACTAACAGATCTAAAAGGAGAATTGGACAAAAATACAATTGCAGTAGGGGATCTAAACACCACCCTGAGAACATTGGACAGATCATCCAAGCAGAAAATAAACAAGGAAAATGCAGCTTTAAATGATACATTGCAGGAAATGGACATAATTGACATTTACAGGTCATTCCATCCTACAACAAAGGGCTATACATTTTACTCTACTGCACATGGAACATTTTCAAGGATAAACCATATCCTGGGACTGAAATCCAACCTCACCAAATTTAAGGGCATCCAAATCATACCAAGTGTATTCTCAGAACACAAAGCATTGAAACTAGAGATCAATTGCAAAAGATCAAGTGCGAAGAAAGCCACATATACATGGAGACTGAACAACATGCTATTAAAAAGTGACTGGGTCAAAGAGGAAATAAAACAAGAGATTAAAAATTTTGTAGAAATGAATGACAATGAAAACACGACATACCAAAATTTCTAGGACACAGCGAAAGCAGTATTAAGAGGAAAATTTATATCATTACAGGCCTATCTCAAGAAACAAAAAAAACTATAAGTAAACACCCTCACATCTCATCTTATAGAGCTAGAAAAAGAAGAAGAGAGGTCCCCCAAAGCCAGCAGAAGAAAAAAATTAATAAAAACTAAAGCAGAACTTAATGAAATTCAGAATAGAAAAACAATAGGTAAAATTAATGCCACAAAGAGCTGGCTCTTTGAAAAAATCAATAAAATTGACAAACCACTAGCTAGGCTCACCAAAGGACAAAGAGAAAAATCTCATATTTCCAGAATACGGGATGACAGGGGAGAGATTACAACTGATGCTGCAGAAATACAATCAATCATAAGAGATTATTATGAAAGACTCTATGCCAACAAATTTGACAACCTACAGAAGAAGGACAAATTTCTAGAAACATATAGTTTACCTAAACTGAACCAAGAAGATTTGGATAACCTAAATAAACCAATCAACAGTACAGAACTTGAAACTATTATCCAAAAATTACCCAAAGGCAAAAGACCTGAACCAGATGGCTTTACCAATGAATTCTACCACTCATTCAATGAACAACTAATGCCCATCCTCCTCAAATTACTCCAGAAAATTCAAGAGGAGGCAGTACTACGCAACTCGTTCTATGAAGCTAATATCATCTTAATACCAAAACCTGGGAAAGACAATTGCGAAAAGGAAATCTATAGGCCAATCTCACTGATGAACACTGATGCAAAAATCTTAAATACAATTTTAGCTAACAGAATACAACAATGCATTAAAAAGATTATTCACCATGACCAAGTGGGATTCATCTCAGGGGCACAAGGATGGTTCAACTTATGCAAATCAATCAATGTAATCCAGCACATAAACCAAACAAAGGATAAAAACCACATGATTATCTCAATTGATACAGAAAAAGCATTCGACAAGATACAACACCCATTTATGATAAAAACACTGAGTAAAATGGAAATTGAAGGACAGTACCTCAACATAATAAAGGCCATATATGACAAACCCTCAGCAAATATACTGAATGGGAAAAAGCTGAAGCCTATTTTCCTAAAATCAGGAACAAGACAGGGATGCCCCTGTCACCACTGCTGTTCAACATAGTTCTCGAAGTTCTAGCCAGAGCAATCAGACAAGAGAAAGGAATAAAAGGTACTAGAATCGGGAGAGAAGAAGTTAAACTGTCACTCTTTGCAGATGACATGACCCTGTATATAGAGAACTCTAAAGACTCTATCAGAAATCTATTACAAATAATAGACAAATACAGTAAAGTCACAGGCTACAAAAATCAATGTCCCAAAATCAACTACCTTTTTGTATGCCAACAATGAACCTTCAGAAAGAGAGATGAGAAGATCCATTCCCTTAGCCCCTGCAAACAAAAAAATAAAGAAATGAAATTCCTAGGAATAAATCAAACAAAGAACGTGAAGGACTTATATACTGAAAACTATAAGACACTCTTAAAAGAAATTAAGGAGTACACAAAGTAATGGAAAAACATTCCATGTTCATGGATTGGAAGAATTGACATAGTTTAAACGGCCATACTCCCCAAAGAAATATACAGATTCAATGCCATTCCCATCAAAGTCCTACAGTCATTCTTTCAAGAAATAGATTTTTTTTAAATCATTAAATTTGTATGGAACCACAAAAGACCACGAATTGCAAAAGCTATCCTAAGAAAAAAGGATAAATTTGGGGGTATCTCATTGCCTAACTTTTATCTGTACTACAAAGCCTCAGTAATCAAAACAGCTTGGTACTGGCAGAAAAACAGACCCATGGACCAATGGAACAGAATTGAAAACCCAGAAATAAACCCACAAATATATGGACACATTATTTTTGATAAAGGATCAAAAAATATACAGTGGGAAAAAGAAAGCCTCTTCAGTAAATGGTGCTGGGAAAATTGGAAAACCACATGCAAAAGGCTGAATGTGAACTGCGATCTCTCACCATATACCAAAATTAACTCAAAATGGATTAAAGGCCTTCAAATAAGAATGGATACAACAAATCGCATAGAAGAAAACATTGGCACTAAACTTATAGACCTGGGATTCAGGGAGGACTTCATGAATCTGACCTCAATGGCAAGGGAAGTAAAAGCACAAATAAGCGAATGGGACCTTGTCAAGTTAAAAAGCTTCTGAGCTGCAAAGGAAACCATCAACAAAGCAAAGAGGCAACCAACCAACTGGGAGAAAGTATTTGCAAACAATGCCTCTGATAAGGGGCTAATATCAAAAGTATACAAAGAACTTGTCCAACTCAACAAGAAAAAAAACAAGGAATCCAATTAAAAAATGGGCAGATGACCTTAACTAACACTTCTCTCATGAAGACATACATATGGCCAACAGATATACGAAAAAATGCTCCACTTCACTAGCAATTAGGGAGATGCAAATAAAAACCACAATGAGATACCATCTTACACCTGTTAGAATTGCTATAATCAACAAGACAAGGGATAACAAGTGCTGGAGAGGCTGTGGACCAAAAGTAACCCTCATACACTGCTGGTGGGAATGTAAACTGGTACAACCACTATGAAAGGCTGTATGGAGATTCCTCAAAAAATTACAAATGGAATTACCATATGACCCAGCCATCCCTCTACTGGGCATCTACCCAAAAAACCTGAAAACCTTAATCTTTAAAGATGTTTGTACCCGCATGTTCATCGCAGCACTGTTCACAGTGGCCAGAACATGGAAACAACCAAAATGCCCTTCGATAGATGACTGGATAA
>PVKE010036094.1:0-16556 GCA_004027555.1 Craseonycteris thonglongyai
TTCTTCACAACCTTGCTGTCACCTTTACTACTGCTCTGCACTTTCTTTTTGCCACCATGCTTGCACTGCATATTCTTGTCACCTGCATTTGCACTTTGCACATTGTCACTTGCATTTCCACTTGCCACATTGTCACTTGCATTTCCAGTTTGCACATTGTCACCTGCATTGCTGTTCTTGTCACCTTCATTGCTGCTCCACACTTTCTTCTTTCCACCATGCTTCTTGGGAGCCATATTGGGAGTCCAGTACAGTAAGCACTCAAATGGGTTAACTGTACAATACAGTAAGTACAGTATTGTACAGTATAGTACAGTAGTACAGTACAGTACTGTATGTGCTAAAAGCACAACAAAAATCAAAAAAGTCACTGAAAGTACTCACAGTGTACTTTTTTCTGTGTCTCTTTCTCTCCACGATCTTCCTACAGGAAGTCACAACCATGTGACAGCCAGGAAATAGCATTAAAATGGCCGCGGCTCCTGTTCATGAACCGAAGCTGAGTTCGTGAACCGGAGCATATTTTGATGAATTTTTCTGTTCATGAACCTAGTTGTTCGTGAACAGAAGCGTTCATGAACCGAGGTATCACTGTACATTGTTGGTGGGAATGCAAACTGATACAACTGCTGTGGAAGACAGTATGGAGATTCCTCAGAAAATTGGGAATGGAGCTACCAATGACCCAACAATCCCTCTTCTGGGTATGTACCCAAACTCTTGAAAACTTTAGTCAGGAAAAACATATGTACCCCAAAGTTTGTTGCAGCGTTGTTCATGGTGGCCAAGCCATGGAAACAACCAAAGCGCCCTTTGATAGATGACTGAATAAAAAAGCTGTGGTACGTATATATAATGGAATGTTACTCAGCTATAAGAAAAGATATAATATTTCCATTTGCAGCAACATGGATGGAACTTGAGATATTCATGCTAAGCCAAATAAGTCAGACAGAAAAAAACCAAGAACAATATGACTTCACTCATATGTGCAATATAAAACTGAAAGCAACAAAGAAACAAAACCTCATGGACACAGTGAATAGTTTAGTTGTTACCTGAAGGTAAGGGAAAAGCGAAGTGGGACAGGAGGGAAAGAGAGCTAAATATATGGTGATGGAAAGAAAGCTGACTGAATGATGAACACACATTATAACACATGGATGGAGTACTGTAGAATTGTACACCTGGAACCTGCGTGATTTTTACAAACCAATGTCACCCTAATAAATTTAATAATAAATAAATAAATAAATAAGAGAAAAACAGATGAAAACTCTTTGAAAATATCAGTAAAATATGAAAACATAAGTTATTTTACCTAGAATGGTGATCATATTATTTAAAAACAATTCTCACATTATCCCTCATCATATGTAAGGACCAAAGTATAATGTTTAAAAACATGTTTTTCTTATTCTGAATGCATTGTTTGACAGACTCTAGACATAGTTCTAATTACTTTATTTAATCAATAAGTATATTTGATCACTGACTATTGCAGGAGTTTAAAAATGAATCATAAAAGCTGAATTTGCTCATTTTTAACTGAAATGGCTCATTTAGCTCTTTGAATATAGACTTTTTTTTTACATCACCATATAGGGAAGTTCCCCTTTCCTATTTCCCCACCCCCACTCCATTTTATTTCTAGAAAATGCTAACTAAATTTAAAATATGACCCAATCCTTTTCCAAATTGTAATTTTGTCCTCCAAAATGTAAAGGATGATCATGTATTCTATTTATGCTATTGATTATTGTCTATTCTTGCACTTTTGAAAAAGATTTTTTTTATTTTAAAAATAGGTGTATTGATGTATAATTCAAATATATACAATTCACCTGCTTAAACTGTAGAATTCATTGTCTTTAGTATAGTTACAGGATTGTGTAACCATTAGTATGTTCTAATATGAGAATATTTTTATTATACAAAAAATCCCATATACATTAGCAGCAATTTCCTATTTCCTTTCACTTTCCACCCCCTCCCCCACAACCACTAATATACTTTCTGTAAAACTTTGTGATATGTATGCTATTTTTCTTACTACCAAGGGGTTTGCAGGACAATGGCAAAAAGATAAACATGTAAATAACTATGTCAATAACTGTGTGAATTTTTTTCTTACATTTTATGGATATAACAAAAAACCCAAAGCAACAGAGACTGAAATGAGAGCTTTATTAAGGATCACATTTTTTTTAAAGTCAAAAGATAGAAAATCCAGGATTATTGTCACTCTCATAAAATTATTAGAGACACCACCTTCTTCAATATTGTTACTCATATTTTTCTTTCTAATGGTTCTTATGATACAACATGCAAGAAATCATACTTTCAGGAAGAAATAAAAATGAATATAGGAACACTAAAGTGCTTTAGGTAGGCTCCTTTCTATACCTCATTGGATAGCATTTAATCACAAATCCAACTGGAGGGGAGGCATGGTATTGAAGATTTAGATGAATTTTCAATCTTAATTAAAATTTGGAAAAGAGAATCAAAGTAAACTATTAACATAAGAAAATGCATGTTATTATCAGAAAAAATAAATAGAAATTTCTGTGGGATTTCAAAAGCTATGGATATTACTTCCAGGTAGGAAAATGAGGCAAAGACTTAATGTAGTCTTGAAAAATAAGGAAAATACTCAGATTTTGTGGCGGTAATGTATATAATCAGAAGAAATAGCAATAACAATTGTGGGTCTAGAAAAGCTTAGACTCTACATAGTTATTAGATCCAAAAATGTTTCAGTTTCCCTAATTCTCCATTTTCTTCTGGCTTAAATCACTTGTGACAGTAAGTCTGCTATAAAAGAGACTTCCGAAATGACAAAAGTTCAGTGGTTGCCTAGGAGTAAGGGGGAGGGGAATGGCAGAGGCAGGAGGGGGAGCCTAATATATCGTGATACAAAGAAAACTGACTTCGGGTGGTGAAAACGTATTGTAACACATGGTCAGAGTACTGTGGAGTTGTACACCTGAAACTTATGTAGTTTTTACAAACCTATTTAACCTTAATCAATTTAACAATAAAAAGAATAAATAAATAAATAAATAAATAAATAAATAGACAAACAAACCCTCTACCCTGAAAAACAATTTAATTGTTAAAAATTATTTTTAAAACATTTAAAATCTCTAGAAAAATTCTTAAATGTATATATGATAGAAGACACACAACTACTGACTCAAGAAAATCAACCAAATTTTGGTAGGAATAGTGGGAGTTAAGCTTTCCTCTTTCAGTGCAGAGTATCTATATAAATTATTTAGAATTACTTGGATACAAGATTTACCTGTTCTCCCTATTAATTTATTTAATCACTTATGTATATCAGTATGGATTTCAGAATAATTATTTTATACTTTTATTGTAATCAGATGCTGCATTATTATTACATTATTATTATTATTATTATTATTATTTTGCTCAAATTGTTCCAGTTTTGGATACTGGCGATCTTTAAATTGGTTACTGTTCCCTTTGACAGACCCCTATCAACAAAATTAAATACATTTATTTACTTTGAAATATTGTTTGAAATGTATTAACATTTTTTAAATTTGAAAAAATAAATAATGCAACTAATTTCTTGATATGGAATGCTTGCTTGAAATTAATGAAAGTACACCTTTTTCACATTTCTAAGCTTGTGGATTTGTTAGATTTATTTTAATATACGGTAATTAGAAAACCATAGTAGATATATGCAGCAGCTACTAACTTCCCAAAGTAAATTCAACAATGTTATGAGGAAAAAAGTATATGTGCAGGGAAGCGGGGATGGCTCAGCGGGTTAAGCGCTCGCTTTGCAGCCCCGGAGACCAGGGATCAAATCCCGGCTCCGGCCCACGAGGACCCATATGCTGAACTGGGGTGTGTCTCCAGTTCAGTTCTTGCCGGGGACTATTTGGGAGCCCAGGCCCAGTTCCTGCCCTGCGCAACTCCGCGCCCACCTGTGGAGTGAAACTATATGGAAAACTAATGCTGTCAACTATGGAGACTGCTCTGGGCCCTCCCCTCTTCTCTCTGTCTCTATCTGTCTCTCTGTCTGTCAAAAACCAATAAAAATAAATCTTACAAAAAAAAGTATATGTGCAATCTTGAGGGAATGGCTGCTTTGACTGGAATACAAATAAAAGTGTATACATATGTTGTTGAAACTTTTGCTCATTTTTTTCTGATAGGTATATATAATCCCCAAACTTGAAGAGCACTGGTTAAGACAGGGCATGCACCTCCTACTCTGTCTGATTTTCATTGCCTAACAAAAATTCTCACTTTGAACTTGCAAACTTTAAATCTATATGGAGTTTTTAAATTTATGAAGTGGTCTACATTTTTTTCAACCATTTTATTTATTTCTATGATGTGAAATAGTTATCATTTTATTGTTGTATGAATGAGAAATTTGAAGTGTTAGATGGTTTTCTCAGTCAGATATTTAAAAATTGGCAGAGGCAAGAGACAAATTCATTTTTTGGTTTTATTTTCTTTTTTCTTTTACTCTTATTTAAATTTACAAAGCCAGAAGTATAGATAATGCAAAAGTAAAAAGTGTATTTCTTTATTTCCACAGATCATTCATTCTTCTAATCAGGGAGGTGTTTCTGGATCAAAATTAAGACAGGCCAAGCCAAACATAGGAATTAGGGGACATCATTTGGGTCTATGAAATGGTGAGAAGGGAACTATGGGTAAAAGAATACAGTAAAAAAGAGTTGGAGGACTAAACAAGTGAGTCAGAGCAAAAGGGACAATTGGAAGGGATGAGAAAAATGTAGATTAAAAATGTTAAAATCATATAAATTTATAGTTATTTTGCCTGGGAACAGTCATTGAAATAAAACTTTCACTGCAATAATTTTCTCTTTAAGCAGTCTTATTTGGAACCAGTACATGGCCATTACCAATTTGGTAGAATCAGTAGACATCTCTTAGAGACATTGATTGTATTGATTTGTGACCCAGAAAAACAAACCAAGACCATTATATACTTCTTTGATAAGACAGGAAGCACCCTTGCCAGTTTGCCTTGATTATATGTTCTACATCTACAAGGTTGTTTTCCACCTCATCTGTGGATTCCATAATAGGTGCAATAAATATGACTTTTTGCTTTTCTGCTAAGAGATTAATAAAGGAATCTTGTTAACAGCCCACTGGAGCAAATAGCTTTTTATTTACCATTTGTCTAGTGATTCACAGGTTCATTAAGTTGCAAGGACAAAAGAAAAGCTGTAACTGAAAGAATATATCCTGGTTATTTAATGTAAAAATATTTTAAAATATTTCAGAAATTCAATAAATAATATTCCCCAGAATCTGCAACCATGAATATGTATGTATGTGTGTGTATGTGTGTGTCTTTATATATAGACATATATACATACATATAAGTCTATATAATATAACACATGTACACACACACTATATATATATATTCTAACCAAATTTTCAGATACAGGATACCTGAATGTTGTTAACTAGTACTATCCTCCCCAATATTTTGAAGTAAAGTTAATCTATTGTTGGTATTCCAAGTTTTCATCATCCCTCGATTCAATAAGGAATTGCATTTTTCTACCTGAATGCTTCTCAACTGTGTAATAAAAACAAAATATCATGAATGTACCCACACTAAGATAAACTGCAATTAAATAATAAGGTTAAAAATGTAGTGTCATAATTCCTAGAAGCATTTCTATTTTAACATAATTGAAAGTGTTTGGGAAGCTGGGATGGCTCAGAGGGTTCAGTGCTTGATTGCAGTCCTGAGGACCAAGAATCGAATCCCAGCTACGGCCTGTGTGGACCCATATGCTGAACTGGGGTGTGCTTCCCTTGTGGGCAGCCCCCAGCTTGGTTCTCACCCCCTCTTTTGGCCCCTGGCTTGAGAAGGCGTGCCTCCCATGCAGGAGGACTCCAGCCCAGTTCCCGCCCTTCATGGCCCCTGCCCACCTGTGTGGAATGAAACTGTCAAAAACTGATGATATATGATTATGGAGACTGCTCTGGGACCTTCCCTTTCTTTCTGTCTCTTTTTTCTCTGTCTCTCTCTGTCTTTCAAAAACAAACAAACAAACACTAAAATAAATTTTAAAAAAAAGAAAGTTTTTAAACAAGAATCATCCTCTAATAATGTGAATCAATGTTGAAATTAGACCTCATATCAGTCATCAAATTTTGGAGGTATTCTTGGAACACTATTGTTTTTCCATTATATTTGAAACTACATAGGCATCTAGTTAGGGCTGTGTTTTTTATGGGATTCATAAGGTGCAGTGCACTGAGCTGTGTGCTGGCCATGAATTTATCCCAGTGCACTCATGAACTCAAGGCCACACGCTATTGCAAACTCTAAATAGCTAGAAATAAAATCTAGGTGTAGAGCTGTAAACCCTTTTTGATCTGTTCCATACAATTCTTATCCATAAATCCTAACCTCTTTTACTTGTGCTTTCATTATGTCTTATGTTTTTCTCACTTCCTAGACCATGAGGAAAGTGACCAAAATACATGTGTGGATTATTTTCTTCGTTCCCCTTTTAATACTTTTTCATTCAATCAATCTTTCATCTGCATTTTCTGTAAGTGACCATTCATTCATTTGTTTATTATTTTACAGTATTTATTGATAGCTGGCCTTGTCCTAGCTGCCAGAGATACAATTGATATGCTATTTAAAATAGCACCCCATTACCCCACACTCTTAATTTCTTTACCTTGCTTATTTTTTCTCAAAACATCATTACTTGAATTACTATGTAATTATTTACTTACTTTTTGTCTACTCCAACTAATATATAATCTCAAAGGAGTAGGAATTTATTTTGGTAATGTAGGCATTATCGCTAAAGCTTTAAATATCGCTTTGCATATACAAGACGCTGAATTAATATGTGTTAATAAGTAAATGAGTGAAGAAATGAATGCTACCTTTACTTTTTATTTTATAGATGTAAAATAATTTATGAGTTTCATAAATTAGTTTGTAATCTTGGTCTATCAATAGAATTTTGCCAGATTTTTTTTAAATTAAATTGAAATTTCAATTGCATAAAATTAAACATTTTAAGGTTTCCAATGCAATGGCATGAATTACCTTTAGAGTGTTTTGCAATCACCACCTATTATTTTCAAAACATTTTCAATCACACAACCCCGCAATAAACTCATTAGGCTATTAACTCCCCATTCTTTTCTCTACACAACACAGGCAACTGCCAATCTATTCTCTGTCTCTGGATTTACCTAGGCTAGGTATTTCATATATCTGGAATCATATAATGTGTAACCTTTTCAGTTTGGCTTCTTTTATTTAGCATAATGTTTTCAAGGTTAATCCATGTTGTGGCATGTTTTAATACTTCATGTCTTCTTATGGCTAAATAATATATCATTTTATGTACATTATTTTATTTATCCACTTATTAGTTGATAAATGTTTAAGTTGTTTATGCCTATTTTGTATATCGTGAATAGCACTGCTCTGAACATGCATGTACAAGTATTTTTCAAAATTGAATTTTTCAAATTGAGTTTTGAAAAGAATTGTTTCTAACTCTTTTTATAACATTTTAATTATTTAAGTAAAAAATGTATATTTTTAATGCACACAACGTGATGATTTGATAAGCACATGTTTAGTAGGCTCTCCATTAACCAGAACTCAAGCAAATGAAATTATTAAGATTTTGGGTTATTGGAGAGTCTACTTATGTTTATCCAGCATCTACCAATCCTCATGGATAAATCAGAGTTTATTGTATATAGTAAAATAATTACTGCACCTAATATGAGTATATCCTAGCAGTAGAATTGCTGGGTCTTATGGTACTTCTATGTTTATATTTTGGAAGAACAACTAAACTGATTTCAACAGGGGCTGCACCATTTTACATTCACATCAACAATGTCTGAGAATGAAAATTTCTCCACATTGTCTCCAAAACTTGTTTTGTAAACTATTTGGGGAAGTATTATAATATTTAAAATACATAATGGATATGAAATAGTATCTCATTATGGTTTTGATTTGCATTTCTCTAATAATTATAATGTTGAACATACTTTCATTGATTTTCTGGCAATTCATTTATCATTTTTGGAGAAATGTTTTTTTAAGCCTTTGCCTATTTTTAAAGTAGGGTATTTAGGATTCTGGGGTTGAGTTGCAGAACTTCTAGATATGTCCCTTTTATCAATATAAAATGTCACTCTGTCTCTTGTAACAGTTTTTTTCACTTAAAACAGTTTTGTCCCTGATGGTAGTATAGTCATTCCAGCATTGTTTTGCATAAAAAATCTGCTTTTATACAGTTTTTTATGTTATTGGCATCAAAAAATACATCTTTATACATTGTTTGACAATTGACACAGATCTATAATTATTGGTTTATAGATTTGTATTTTAACTATTAGAGTTATAAAAGGAGAAATTACAAATACAATGCTGACTTCTGTATTTACCTATACAGTTAAGACGTTAACAATATTCTTTACTCTTGCATGTAGCTTTAAGTTACTGCCTAGTTTCCTTTAATTTCTGCCCTAAGGACTCTCGTTAGCATTTTTTGTAGGGCAGGTCTACTAGCAACAAATTTTCTTCCATTTCTTTTGTCTAAGCTTGTTTTAGTGTCACGTATTTTTGAAGAATAGTTTTATCAGATATAAAATTCTTGATTGAGATTTTAATTTCTTAGCAGTTTAAATATATCATCCACTGCCTTCTGATACCTATGGTTACTGAGAGAAATTAGTTAATATTCTTATTCAGAAACAATTCTAGTGACAAATTGATTTTCTCTAGCTTCCTTCAGGATTCTCTGTGCTTGTCTTTTGACAGTTTGATTAGAATTTGTCTCATGGGTCTCTTTAAGTTTCTCCTTCTTAAAGTTCTTTGAGTTTCTCAAGCATGTGGATTAAAAACTTTCATCAAATTGTTGAAGAGTTTGTTCATTATTTATTCAACTATTCTTTTTTCTCTATTCTCTACCTCCTTTCCTTCTTGGACTTCCATTATTTACATGTTGGTGAGATTGATGGTATTCCACAGGTCCCTGAGGTTCTGTTTATTTTTTTCACTTTCTTTATCTTTCTATGCTTAAGGCCAGATAATTTTAGCTGACCTATCTTCAAGTCCACTGGTTTTTCTTTCTGCCTACGGAAATTTGTTCTTTAAAGCCTCTAGTGAATTTTTCACTTCAGTTGATGTACTTTTTAGCCCCCAATATTTTTTAAATTTTTTTAATTAACATTTTCTATTTGTTTGTGTATTGTTTTCTTGGTTTCATTCAGTCCTTTGTCAATAATTTTTTTAAGATTCATTTTTATTGCTTTTGATTAGAGAGAGAGAGAGAAAGAGAGATAGAGAGACATCCAGAGAGAGGAGGGAGGGCCCAGAGAAGTTTCCATAGTTGTATGTCATTAGTTTTCAATATAGTTTCATTCCACAGGTGGACACGGGTTTGTGCAGGGTAGGAACTGGGCCAAGGGCCATCCCAAGTGGGAAACATGCCCCGGCGAGCCAGGGTCCTCCCCAGTGAGAAGCACACCCGGGGTGTGAGCCAAATAGTCAATCGGCTGAGCCATCCCAGCATCCCCATTCTTTGTCCACGATTTGTTTTCTTTAGCACTCATTCAAAACTTAGCCAAGCCATTCATAATTTTGCTTTAACCTTCATTTTCTGCTTCCCTAATCTAAACAGTCTGCCTGAGTTCAAAGAGTAGTGCAGAGAAGTCAGCAATTTTCTGACCCTATATCCTGACCCTGGGCATACAAAATGACTCTAAGTTCCTCTGTCTGTGCAGGAGCTTTTCAATGCCTTAATTCTTCCAACGATACATTTCTCAGATTTTTAATGTGTGTACTGTTTGCCCCAACAATTGTTGTTAGTATTATTATTTATTTGCCTAGGTAGCAAAAGGTTATACATTTACCTTTTGATATTTTTATGGAATGATTACTGCAGAATCATTTTTCCACCCACAGAACTATCCAAATTAGGTAAAAAAAAAAAAAGAAGCATCTTAAAATAATCTCCCAGACAGTTGCCAAAAAGGTCAAAATAGACCAACATACTACTTCGAGGACCACATCCACCAGGATTACACCCTGGGCATGCAGGCTCCTGTCTTCAATACCATCACCAAGCCTGATGGAGTAAGACAAAGGAAAGTAAAAATGCTGCAAAGTTCTCAGCATTTGTGAGTTGTCTCTCTTTTATCAACATTTGCTTGGTTGCTTTAAGCCTTTGACTATTTTCAGATTAAAGTTGATTCTGACAGTTTTTGCTTCTTTTACAACATTTCTGTAGAGGGGCTTGCCATTTCTGAACATTAAGAGTTAGTAAAAATTTGTTTAAAGGTCAGATATTAAATATTCTAGGTTTTGTGGACCTTATGATCTTTGTGGCAACTACTCTTTGGCATTGCAGTGTGAGAATAGCCATAAGACACACACTCATGTAAAAAGAGGAAGCCAGGATGGCTCAACAGGTTGAGTACTCACTTTATAGCCCCAGGAACTGAGATCAATTGCCGTCCCTGGCCCATGTGGACCCATATGCTGAACTGGAGTGTGCTTCCCATGTGGGAGTCCCTCACTTTCACTCTTGCTCCCCAATTCAGCCTCTGGTTTGAGGAAGCGTGCTTCCCATGCAGGAGGCCCCCAGCCCAGTTCCTGCCCTGCATGGCCCCCACCCACCTGTGTAGAACAAAACCATGTTAAAATTTGATGATGTACAACTATGGAGACTGCTCTGGGCCCTCCCCCTTCTCTCTTTCTCTGTCTCTCTCTCTTTCTGTCTCTGTCAAAAATAATAAAATAAATCTTTTAAAAAAATACATAAATGAATCAGCATGGCTGTCTGTGTCGTGCTAGCATTATATATAAAGAAAGATGGTGGATTGAATGTTGCACACAGGCTGTAGTTTACTAACCCTACTGTAGCTCCATAGATACCTATGCTCTGAGGTCAAGTGATGTTTTAATCTTGAATTACTCTCGACTATGAAAAGTAATATTTGTAAAAAAAAATTTTTTTAACGGGGGAAAAAAGGGAAACATATCAATTCCTTCTCCTTTAGTCTATTTACCAAATTTAATGTTAGAGTTGCCATCCGTAATCTGAAAAAAATTTATTTCTATATTTTGGGAAAAAGTAAAAGTAACCCTCCTACATTTTATTTAAAAGAAACAAACATATTTAAACTAAATTTATAATGGTGTTGTTATTTTTTTGTAAGATATTTATTCTGAATGATGTTATTAAGTTAAATTGTATATATATGTGAAATTTGAGACAAATTTATGAATAGGCTGTTTATTTAGAAATATTTATTTTCATAACAATTCTTACATACTTTAAAATATTCTAACTTTATAAATTTTAAAGTCCTTATGAATTATATTTACATAAAATATAAATTCCACTAATTCAATCTTATCTATTCACACAAAATTTCAAAGACTGAGTATATTCAAAACACTGTTAAGTATATTTGACTTATGTTCCTAAGAGTAACAAAATCTCATTCTTTCAAAGAAAAATGAAAATTATGAAATTTCTATTTCATAATGTTTTAATTCTAATTAATGGAGATTTTGTAAATACATTATATAATAATAAAATTTCATGCAAACTCAAATTTATCATTATGCATTATATATCTATTTGTACATAGCGATAACTACTCAGACTCATAGCTTATAGCTTCTTAAAGAGCAGGTCACAGACCATTTGCATAGAGATGTTTTATAGACAAATGTTAATCATCTAACTTATTTTGTTATTATCCTTTTTTTAAGATTTATTTTTTATTTTTTTGACAGAGAGATAGAGAGAAGGAGGAGGAACCAGAGCAGTCTCCATAGTTGTGCATCATCAGTTTTTGACATAGTTTCATTCCATACAGGCGGACAAGGGGTCATGCAGGGTGGGAACTGGGCCAGGGGCCACCTGCATGGGAAGCTTGCCCCAGCGAGAACTAAACTGGGGGCCTCCCACATGGAAAGCACATTTTTAGTTAAGCATATGGGTCCACATGATCCAGGGCCAGGACTTGATCCTCAGACTCCAGGGCTGCAAAGTGAGTGTGCAACTTGCTGGATCACCCCAGAAACCCTGTTATTATTCTTAATGAAACAGAACAATAGAACAATAGATTGTTGTCTCAGAATAACTAAGAAATAAGATATCGTTGATTGCATATGCCAAATAACAAATTAGAAAAATAGACATAACATCTAGAGACCCATAATAAAACTTAAAGTTAAAAGCCTCTGGCAGGATTTCTTATTTTAGTACAAAAAGCATCAGTAAGAGGATGATTACTCATAGCAACTGTTCTCTGTGATGTGTTTGAAAATGTGAATGGTGGAAAATGATATTACTGAACTACAGGTCCTTAGTATTTGGTTTTCTTTATTAACAGCACAGCCAGTAGTCATCAGAACTTTATATTTTCCCAACTATCTTGGGAGATGTCTTTTACCCCACTACAAAGAAAAAATAAATAAGGCAGGAAAAGAAACATTTTTCTCAGGCTTTAATTAGAAATACTATAGATATTTCTTCAACACTCTGAAAGGGTTGAAGATCAGAAGTCTGAAATCAAGGTGTTGGCCAGGCCATATTTCCTGGAAAGGCACTGTGGCAGGTCCTCCATTTCCTCCTCCAGCTTCTGGGACTCCTTGGTTTATGGCAGCATTGAATAAGTATTATTCTTAAATATGATTCTCTAGATATGGAATCTATTGTACAATTAACTTTTCTAATTACATCCTGGTTAACTTAAGGACAGGTTGTTGTTATAGAACCTTCCCCAAAAAATATATTACATTAAAAAAATTGGATAGAAGTCTTTGTTTCTAAATTCTGGGGAGAATGTCAATGACAATTAGATATTAGTAAAATTGTTGTCTTTTATTTTGCAAAAACAGAATACAATAAATTAAAGATTAGAGTTAGCTTAAGAATAAAATGATGTCTTCCTCATATATTCACAAGTCTTTGAAAATATAACACCATTTTGAACAAATAACCATAATAAAATTTTTTACCGGTTTATTCAATTCAGTCTAATTAATTCTTATTCTGCTCAATCTTGAGTCAGAAGTCTTTCATAAGCATTTTTTTTCATGAAATCCTGATTTGATCCACTGACACAATCAGAGAGTTGTTCAAAATACATTGTGATACAAAGCTGACTCTGGGTGGTGAATATATATTGTACCACAAAGACGAAGCACTATAGAGTTATATACCTGGAGCCTATGTAATTATTACTAACCAATGACATCCTATTAAATTTAACAACAACAACAAAATGTCAAAACTACCCATTTTGGGTGGTTTCCCTGGATCCCTAATAGTTTAATTCACTTATTTCAATTTGCTCTATATTTCTAATAAATGCTTTTAAATTTTGAAAATTAAAAAATAGATATATAATAACCACTTAATAAATGTTAGATATAAGAAAAATAAAAGAGGGTTGTTTGAGTGATGTCAGCTTGGAGGTCAGTACTCAACCTTTCTTACACATGTGTGTGTATAGTTCAGAGTAGCTAGTGAACTACTTTTCATGATGCTCTGAGATTGTGCATCTTTGTTAAAGACAAAAATTCTAGTTTGTCACTTAGCATAGCAAGCATAAGAGGGGGGCAGAAACCTGGTTGAGAATAAGAGTGAAGGGCTGTTGTTATTTTTTTAAAGTAAACAACAATATCAGAATGGGAAAATTAAAATTCCTTATTGGGATACAGGGCATGACTATCTCATAAGAGTTCAATCAAGTGTTTTCCCATGGTAAACACTATGAATGAGGTCATTGGCAAATCTCCCTGACCACTCTAAAGAAAAATACAATCACAAATAGTTTACCTAATTATATTTTATGTGAAGATGAATTTAATTTATAAATGACTTGTAAAAATTCTTCCTTTATCTCTTTTATTTCTGAGGATGCTTGGATATCTGGTTTTTTGTTTTTTATTTTGTTTTTGTTTTTCTTTATCTTAAGCAAAATAAGAGCAGTAGAATTTATCATAATAAGATTCCAAATTTCCCTGGTGACCTCCAAAGTTAATTTCTTATGATTTGCAATTGGCTTAAATGGTTTGATAGACCTTCCTTGATTACCTAAAAAGTCACCCAAGATTTTTTTCAGTGAGAGCTCCTGAAACCAAAATTTCTTGCACAGATATTGGGAAGTAAGCCAAAGACTCAGCTGGACCCTTTGTGTCCAGAGAAAGGGCCCTGGAAAATTTGAGTTGCAGAATGTCTCTTGAACCTCAGATACTTCAGAATTTTGTTTTTCTCTCACTGCTCTGCTACAGCATAGCCTTTGCTCTTAAATATAAGCTTCATATGATTGTACCCATGTGTATATTTTCATATATTTAATTTATAGAAAAAACATTTTGTATAATATTTTATCTATACAATCTTATCTTACAGAAGGCTAAAATACAGAAGGCTGAATTGGCAACTCTTCATGTACATGTATTATAATAGTGTAAAATTATTAAATTGGGAACAAATCCAGAATTCTACATTATTTCTAGCATTATGGTTTTAAAAACTGAGATGTGTATGATCTTCCAGGAAACTTTTTAGAAATCTCAAAAATATTTTTAGATATAAAAGACATTCTGGATAGCTTTTCTGATTTGGAGATCTGCTCTTGGGAACTGGTCCTGGGAGCTGAAATGAACTACTGAATGAGAACTGGTTACTTATTTGAAATAAGGTCAGTACTAGTGACCTATTTAATCAAAATTTTATTTAAAAGTAAAACATAGGGGTGGAGGGGTGCCAGGATGGCTTGGTGGGTTAAGCGCTCACTCTGCAGCACTAGGGACCGAGGATCGAGTCCCGGCCCCGGCCCGTGCGGACCCATGTGCTGAACTGGGGAGTCCCCCAGTTCAGTTCTCTCTGTGTCTCTGTATCTCTCTCTCTCTCTCTCTCTCTCTGTCAAAAACAATTAAAAATAAATAAATAAATAAATAAAACATAGAAGACTTGTATTGCTGTAAGGACTATTGGTTCTTTCACAGCTAAGAAACCAATTTTTAAAAAATCAAAATATTTTTTGAAACCATAAAAACCTCTAAGTAGCCATGGCAATTTTGAGAAAGATCAAAATTGGAGGTATCAGGCTATCTACTATCAAACTATACTACAAGGGCATAGTAATGAAAACAGCGTGGTATTGGCATAAAAATGGACATATAGATCAACAGAACAGATTCAAAAGCCCAGAAATGAACCCAAACTTTTATAATAATTTAATCTATGACAGAAAAGGCAAGAATAAACAATGGGGTAAAGACAGTTTATTCAAAAAATGGTGTTGGAAAAACTGGATAAATTCACATGAAAAAATTAAGCTGGATCACCTTTTTACTCCATACACACACACACACCCACAACCACCTCAAAATGGATTAAAGACTTAGATGTAATACCCCAAACCATAAAACTCTTAGAAGAAAACATAAGCAATAAATATTCTGATATTGTTCTTAATAATATTTTTTCCTATATATTTTCTCAGTCAAGGGAAGCAAAAAATAAATAAATAAGCAAATGGAACTACACCAAACTAAAAAGATTTTGCATAGCAAAGGAAACCACCAATAAAACAAACAAACAAACAAAAAACAGCCTACCAGGGATTCCCAACCCTGTGCCTGCGGACGCCATGGCGCCCTCGGCCCGATTTGTGTGTGCCCGCCATTATTTGATGGCATCAGAAGTTTTTCATAAACACTAAGTAAAACTATAATTTATTTTTATACATTTGTTAGAATTTTAAAATATTGTTTGAGTATCTACACAGGTTTATTATATTCGTAGGTATGTTTGCAATATTGTATGTATAAGTTTTTCCCTAGCTTTCGCCTTTGTACATGTCCTGTCTTGTTTAGCCACTGCACTCTTTAAACTCTCCTCCACCCAACCGGGAGACGCGAAGTTGCCATTTTGATTGCAGTTGCTGAACTGATCGGGTCATGATGGTTAGCTAGGATCACAGTGTTTTGATATATTCAATTTTAAATGAACTAAAAGCGAGGTAGGTAATCTATTATTATGGTGGCAATTTGATATGATATCATAGTTCTATAACTATTTTTATTTTTATTTTTTTAGTCCTAAAATGAGTGGACCAAATTAAGAGAACACGACCTATAATTTTAACACAGACTGGGAGGAATCATATTGTTTCATTAATTTAAAAGGTAAATGCATTTGCCTGTTGTGTGGCAGTAGTATTGCAGTGCCGAAAAAACATAATGTTGAACGTCACTTTCAGACATCATACCACTTTTGATACAAATTATCCACTTAAATCTGAAGTAAGAAAGAAAAAAATAAATCAACTAAAATGAAGTTGAACTACTCAACAGACTGTTTTCACTAGACATGTGGAAAAATCTAAAAAGGCAACCATTGCTTCTTTCAAAATTTCTCACATGCTCACAAAGAAGAAAAAACCTTTCCAGGATGGTGAATTGTTCAAAGAAGCATTTCTGA
>PVKE010036095.1:0-16560 GCA_004027555.1 Craseonycteris thonglongyai
GGGTCTGGAAATTTATTTTCTTCATGAGCCTATATCTCGAAAACTTAATAAGTGATTTAAAAAATAAAAAATAGTTTTGAACATATATTTTACTTATCTACCCATACCTCGCTGGAATGCACCTTATACTGAAACACAGTGTATAAACATAGTATGCATTTCACACCTCTTCTTCCCCCTTAGACTACGCCTATGACAAGTCGATCATGACACACTTTTAAGATAAAAAGTAGATCTTATATAGAGAAAAGTTGGCCACCCCTGGTATATAGAATCTCAGACAAGTGATCATAAAATACAGGGTAGTTATAGTTATTTGTTTGATATAGCAAATAATTTAAAGAGGCACTAAAACAGACTATGGTAAAAATTTGAAGTTAGGTGAACACTCTTTATTTCTAATTAAAATAATTTTAAAAATGTAATAATTATGGCTATACTGGTGACAAACACTTCTGTATAAACTAATTCTTAAGAACTATTGAGTTCAGAGTAATCATCCTCTTTTCATTGTGAGCACACTTGCATACTCCCATAGGTATTTGAGTTGAGGTAGCTTAAAATTCAGAATCTGCTACCATATTTCAAGTAGTGTAGCTTAAAATGCAGAATCTGCTACCACATTTCAAGGAGAACAGCAAATAATATAGAAAACAGAATGAGAACCAGAGTCTATTTTTGCATGCTGTAATTCAGTGTGGCTAATTATTTTATACTACGTTACACTGATATTTAAACAGCCTCATTATTCCTAAAGCATTTTCTTAGCCCCGCAGCTCTGTTAGGTGTCATACAAGGGTATTTTCTATTACAATGGGCTCAGAGCTTATAAGCACCAACTACCAGTTCTACAGAAATTTTAAGAGAAATTTATTTGTGTGAACAAATTGTTGAGCAGGAAGCATGCAGAAATAAGAAACATTCCCAGAAGTTACTTTCATATTTATTTGACTGAACTTGACAAGCAAACATGTTAGTTAGTGTTCCTATTTGCTTTATTAACGAATTAAGATATGTACAACTCTAACTAAAGCATGTAACTATTTTGTGTAACCATTCAGTTTATAGCGGTGTTTCTCAATGTCTTCACTACTGACACTTGAGGCCAAAAACTCATAAATCTTTATTGTGGGGGATGGTCCCATATATATATATATATATATATATATATATATATATATATATATATATATATATATATATATATAAGATTTATTTTTATTGGGGTTTTTTTTTTGACAGTGAGAGACAGACAGAGAGAGACAGAGAGAAGGGGGAGGGTCCAGAGCAGTCTCCATAGTTGACAGCATTAGTTTTCCATATAGTGTCACTCCACAGGTGGGTGTGGGGCTGCGCAAGGCAGGAGCTGGGCCGGGAGACTTCCGCATAGACCCCAGCAAGAACTGAACTGGGGGCACACCCCAGTTCAGCGTGTGGGTTCGCATGGGTCGGGGCTGGGATTCGATTCTCAGGCTCTGGGGCTGCAAAGCTTAACCTGCTGAGTCATCCCAGCTTCCCTGTCCTGTATATATTTAGCAGCGTCCCTGCCTCTGCCCACTAGATGTCAGTAGCACCCCCCACACACATACCAGTTATGACAAGAAAATCTGCAGACATGAATGTTCCCTGGGAGGAAAATAGCCCTGCAAAGTCCCATCTAGTTGAGAACCACTGGTTTAGACCTTCAACTACTAGTTTCTTTCATTCAATAAAACTGTGGTTTCCAATAAAGGGATTTTTGTTATAAAACAGAATCTTAAAGTAGGAACAAACAATATTTAGTAGGACTAAATATGAAGGAAGGGATGGAGGCAGACATGGCACATAATAACACCTGGTTATTATTAAATTCAAATTAGTTTTTCTCACAAAAATGTTTTATATTATATTAACCTATACAGGGGGCATTGATTTTTGACTCTAAAAATCTGAGATCCAATCTCTTTACAGAAATGTCAAAAAATATTGTCTTAACACATCTACCACACGTGCCTCAATCAAGTACAAATTATAGATGCTATGTGTACATTGTAAACTATATATATGGCATATATTTTATGTAATATGATAAAATGTCATATTTCTTTGACAGAGAAGGTGAAGTAAATAGATGACTTTAAAGTAGGGTGACCAGATGTCCCGCTTTTGGTGGGACAGTCCCAATTTTTAACAATTTGTCCCGCATCCCGCGGCATTTTAGAAAAGTCCCAATTTTTGGAAAGAATGCACGACAAGCTAGGGAATGGCGGGAGATAGACCAAATTTTTAATCAAGAACCCCCTCCACCCGGATCAATGGTGTCCCACTTTACCAATGTTAAAATCTGGTCACCTTACTTTAAAGTATCGTCCAAACCTGTGATTTTATGATTTAAGGACACAAAGTTATATCACAATTCTTCCCATACTTTATTACATTAAATAAGATTTGAAGGTTTTTGTCAAGGTTATGTGATATATAACAAGTAAGATTGTGTATGTGTGCGTGCATGTGTGTATGTGTTATAAGGACCTATAATTTCCAAGTAATCTGGAGTGGATGGCAGATGGGAGATGACATCTGATGAAATTGAACTTTATTTTGAAAAAGAGAAAATTTTTTTCTCCTCTCTCTTTTTTTTTTTTTCTTTTTAATTTCTCCTCAACAAAATTGGGTAGGTGGGGGCCAAGCTGGGTCTTTGCTGAATCTAAAGTAGGAATATATTTAACATTCACTTTCTGCGCTGTCTTTTTCAAAAGGTCGTATATTATAGAGTAGGTATTATGTAATGCCTACAAATAAGAAAAGTAGTAATTCTTCCTTTTTCTTTCTCTCATCAGTTCCTAACATTTTATAAATGCCTTACATTGTATCTTTAGATACAATTGTGAGGACATTGTGGAAAAGTATTTAAAGGGAAAAGGACAATCTTATTAAATTGTAAATTACTGCTGGTATTGCAAAACATGTTTTAAGAAATGTAGTCTTTACTCCCTTCCAAGTCTGGTATATTATAATACTCAAAATATTTAATTTTTATAAAAGTGTAGGTTAATATATGTGTAATAATTTGTATTATTTCTTAGAAAGGAAAACTTTAAAGACAATACGAATTTTAAAAGAGTATCAGTACATGCACTACTGTGCTAAAAACTATACTCTCAGTTTACCATTTCCTGATAGCTTTTTATACCATAAGCATGGAATGACCTTTTGAGGCTGAAAAAGTTATAATTATCTCCAATTAATTTAGGCTTTGCCCCATCTCTCCTTTATTTTTATCATTGTTCCTTAAGCTGTGGCTGAATTCCTTTGAAGGCTTATCTCAAAAATCATCAGGGGAAGCTGGGATGGCTCAGTGGGTTGAGTGCTTACTTTGCAGCCACGGAGACCGAGGATTGAATCCTGGGTCCGACCCAGGCGGACCCATGTGCTGAACTGGGGAGTGGCCCCAGTTCAGATCTCACAGGGGTGAAGACCCCAGCCCAGTTCCTGCCCTGTGCAGCCCCTCGCCCACCTGTGGAATAAAACTACAGTATGTGGAAAAACCGATGATGTGCAACTGTGGAGACTGTTCTGGGCCCTCCCCCTTCTCTCTGTCTCTGTCTCTGTCTCTGTATCTCTCTCTCTCTCTGTCAAAAACAATAAAAATAAATCTTTAAAAAAATCATCTATTTATACATTCAATCATGCATCAAAAGGATTTATTGAGCTTCTTCACATACACAGTGCTAGATGTTCTTTGTGGGGAAAACATATAAAAAGAATACTGAGGTCTACTCCTGGAGGAACATGATGGAATCTGTATGAGCTTAGTAGGTTTATTAAGTGCTGTGGGAACACAGAGAAAGGAATCCTAACAACGAGCTTAAGGATACCAGTAAAGACTTATTGAAGAAAGTTTTACTTGTCTTGACACTGAGTAAAAGTTTCTATAGATGGGAAGATAAGCACTACTTCACTAGAATGTCCTAGCCTGAGACCATGTAGAGCAAGCTTGTCCAACCTACGGCCCGTGAGCGAGCTGCATATGACCCAGGATGGCTTTGAATGCAGCCCAACACGAATTCATAAACGTTCTTTCTTTTTAATTTTTATTGTTTTTGACATAGAGAAAGAGAGTGACAGAGAGAAGGGGGAGGGCCCAGAGCAGTCTCCATAGTTGTACCTCATCAGTTTTCGACATAGTTTTCATTCCAGATGTGAGCACGGGGCTGCATGGGGTAGGAACTGGGCCGGGGGCCTCCCACATGGGAGGCATGCCACCCCCATGACATGGGGCCTCCTACATGGGAAGCATGCCTGGGATGGGAGCTGAACTGGGGGCTTCCCACATGAGAAGTTCACCCAGAGAGAACCAAACTGGGAGCATGCTCCAGTTCGGCATATGGGTCTGTGTGGGCCAGGACCAGGACACAATCCCCGGGCCCTGGAGCTGTAAGTGGAGCACTCAACCCACTGAGCCATTTCGGCTTCCCACATAACTTTCTTGAAACATTATGAGATCGTTTTGTGTGTGATTTTTTTTTTTTAGCTCATTAGCTTTCAGTAGTGTTAGTGTATTTTAAGTGTGGCCCAAGACAATTCTTCCATTGTGGCCCAGGGAAGCCGAAAGGTTGTACACCCCTAATGTACAGGCACTGAATGACCCTCGGTCTCCTCTTCTATGGCAAACTCCATATTTTTTTTATTATAGTTATTTCTACATAGTAAATCTTTCATTTTCATAAGGAACATGTCCTAACTGGCAGTTTTCTCAAATTCATAAGTGTACATAAAATCTCCATAATAAATGAAACAGACCTTTTTAGTTTTTCTTCACTTTCAACATCAATACTACCATTTGCATTTTGGGGGGGGCTACACTTAATTCATAAACAAAAATTCTCTTTAGAAATGATTTATAACCAACAGAATTGATTTAAGTTGTAGGTACTTGATTTTATTTTTTGAAAGATGTCTTACAGATTTTTAAATCAACAAATGTACAGATTCTATTGTGCTTGTTAGGATTTCTTAACTTGGGGTCCATGAATGAACTCTAGGGTATCTGTGATTCCTCTAAAGTAATCTTAAAAGCCCTTAAACTGTGATATACAGAAACATTTGCTTTAATAGAAAGAGAATTCAAAGTTTTCATCAGATTGTCAAAGAGAACATTGAATAAAAAATAGAATGTTTAAGGTCCATTTTAAAGTAAACTTATGAAAGCACAAATTGATGTTATTTATCAAAATGTAAAATGCTAATACCCTTTAATCCAATAATTCTAACCCTGGGAAGCTGTTTCAAATTCTTTTTGCACAAGTGCACAATTGTATACAAAAATATTATACCATTATTTCAAATACAAAAAAAAGTGAAGTGATGTAAATGTTCATTAATATGGGAATAATAAAATAAAGTGTATATCCATACAATATTGTACATGAACCCAATGAAGAAAAGTGAGAGCCAAATATATTACATTTATATAAATATATAAATATATAAATATATATATATATATATATATTTCAGTATCTATAATTTATTGTCATTCATTCATTCATTGACTACTGAATGCCTACTTTATGTCAATCACTGTCCCAGGGTGGGGAATTAGTCATTACTGACAAACAAACAAGAACAAACAAACAAACCTACTAAGCCAGTTTTAATGGAGTTTAAATTCTAGACGTATATATTTATTCATGTATTTAAAAGGTAAATTTCTTTTCATAAAAGAAAAAATTATCATCTATAATTCTTTTGCTCTACTGCAATCTATTTGAAGAAAAAGCCCACATTTTACTCATGTTGAAATGTGTTCAGCACCATGAAGATTGCAGAAGTTCAATAACAATGGGTAAAATAAATCCCATTGCATTATATTGAAAGTGACTCTCTAAGATCATATTCTTACAGCCCATATGAGTATTCTTTTCTTTGCATTTAACATTCCAGAAATACATGATAGTCTTTGAAATTCTAGGGAATCTAGCAAGGTGGGAGTAAGGGGCACTATGGTGACTATAAGTCAGTGTCTTAGCTTTCAGAGATCTTAGCTTTATTGTCACATACTACCCAAGAAGTAGATGTTACAATCTTATACCGAGAAAATGAGACTGGGACAGAATGCCTACTGAAGTTGATTCAAAAGTAGCAAGGTATTTTTGTTTTAAAACACCTTTTAATGGAACATAACATACATGCAAAACAGTGCACAGATGTAGACTTATACCTGAAATGTCACTAAAAGCACTAGACTATAATGTTTCTTTGGCAACTCTTCTCATGTTCTTTGTTTGAATGATGAGACTGAGATTCCCACACATTAGTCCCACAACAGACCTCTGTGTTTACCATGTCACCATTCCTTAGTGATGAGTTTTTGACTGGGTTGTGGGGTCTATGCCAAGATGCTGAAACACTGGCCTCTTCATGGGGGCAAACTTAAAATCACTTTAAACACTTCATGCTCTGTTGTGTGTGTCTGTGTGTGTGTGTGTGTGTGTGTGTGTGTTTGGGAGTAGCAGGAAGAAGACAGGGAGAACACATTAAACTAAAAGTTTCAAATTTTGTATATAAAAAACAATATTCTATATTTTATTTTAAAGTAAATTTTCATAGTGAAGGAGATTAAACAGAAGCATATTTTCCTTTATAATATATAGCTTACTTATTATGAAAATTAAAAACACTTATGTAATTAATATTTTGTTAATTGAAGTTCATAAGATTGACTATTGTCTACTATCTCACTTGTGATTATCTAGGACTTGATACTGTGTTGTTTTTTTTTAAAGATTTATTTATTGTTTTTGACAGAGAGAGAGATACAGAGACAGAGACAGAGAGAAGGGGGGAGGGCCCAGAACAGTCTCCATAGTTGCACATCATTGTTTTTTCCACATAGTTTCATTCCACAGGTGGGCATGGGGCTGCACAGGGCAGGAACTGGGCCGGGCTCTCACCCCTGTGAGAACTGAACTGGGGGCACTGGGGCTGCAAAGTGAGCCCTTAACCCACTGAGCCATCCCGGCTTCCCACAGTACTGTGTTTTAAGATGCTCATATAAGGAGAGTCCTCCACTCAGATAGTCAATACAATGCAATAGAATGAAAACAATAAGTAAAATATTATTTTCCTTTTCACCTCTTCCAATTCAATTTCATGCATTAGTTATAGTTTCATTGTTAAATGTATTGGTGTGACATTGGTTAGTTAAAATTACATAGGTTCCAGGTATACAATTCTATAATATATCATCTATGTGTTGCATTGTGTGCTCACCACCCAGAACCAAGTTCTCATATTGCCTGTATCCAGATCCTGAGGTCTTCAATTGGAATTAGCTTAAGTAAAGGAGCAGATAGAAGAAACCAATATCTGAACACTGCCCTGGGTTAATATAGTGCAAAGGAAAGATGAATACATTTATGCTCCAGTGCTCTGTGTATTTTCTCATCACGAAGGTCTAGGTTTCACTATTTAAGAGTATCAGTTGTATTTGAGTGGTGAAAGTTATGTTTTCCTGTGTATTTTGCCATAAGTTCTATTGAAATTATGAATACAGTTCAATTATTTTAGCAAAAACAATAACTGTACTGTATTCACAAAAGCACTTGCGACTGGAAAGTAGGCACAACACTTCACAAAAGACCTCAGTTGCATCATCTGAAGTAATGGAAACTTTTGGAATTGAGACCAGAGTCTGCCTTCAGAAAGAGTTCATAGTTATTGTGACATTATTAAATTCATGTTCTGCAAATAATTTAATGCCATGACAACTAAAAGACCTTTTGATTTGAGAAAATCAAATCTGACCTTGATAGTAGTCCCTAATCCCCAAATAACAAATTCCTAATAGTTTTAATATTATTCAAAATTACTTAGAAAAATGCATTATAAAGATTTTTAGCTAATAAGATCATCATTGTTTTCACAGAGGGCTTCAGTTAATAATAGCCTGTGCTAATTGTATTCACCATTTAAAATAATATTCAACAGCATTAGAGAATTTTAATTTATAATTGAGGTAATGAATTACCGGTGATAGCAAATGAATTGTTAAGGTATGGAGTGAACAGCGTAGTAAACTTTTGCTTCTGGATTGGTTAAGTGATCTTGTTCAGTATGCTCACTTCTGGTATATTTCATATAAGTATTGAACTAGGTGCCAAAAAATGTCTACATAGATTGAAATAGGTTTTTACTCTTTTCGTCGCATGAATCCCAATTAGCATTGCCTACATCTCCTGAGAATGTAGATTTCAATCAAGCATGTTAAGTAATAAAGGTTAAAGAGCTATTTAATAAGTTTTCTCACATATTTGGTACAGATTGCTGGCTGGTTTCCAAGACCGAGATCTGTGTAAATCACATGGTTTTAACTGACAACTCCCTAGAGCCATTTAATTTAAGGTCATAGGAAGAAAATTACATTTCTCTATGGCACGTTTTTTTTTTTTCTTCAAGAACTAAAACTTCATTACTATAAAATCTAATTTTGTAGTTTTGAGGAGCAAGAAGAAATAGAAATATTTGCCTCAGATAATTTTTTGAAAGGTTAAAACCACATGAAAGATAAAGTTTTAAAATAAAACAGTTACACACATTAATAAATCAGCATAATCTGTCATATGAAATTGAAATCATCTTCCAGCCTTCGAGGTCTTGAGCCACCTCAAAGAGCAATTAAACATGGAAAACAACAGCCACTGTAGCTCGGCTATAGTCAGAACTCAATGAAATAACTAGGGAATGCATGAACTTAGAAAGATAATTCTGTCATCTATTAACATTAACAATAACCTTTCATATATTCCATTTTCCCTGACAGTCATTATTCTTAATTGATGAGTGGGAGGAAAAGTGGGAAAGAGAACAAGATAATTTAGGAAGACACTGAGTAGAGATGTGAAATAGAGGAGGCTGTATTGAAAGGTAGTTTTAGCACTTCTAAAGGTGTCAGAATAGAGGAATGTTTTAAAGATCTTAGATTTTAAGTTGTCTCCAGCTTTGAAACTTTCTTTTACTCCCAAAGATTTTAAGTCTGAAAGCTTCATTTTATAGTTCCAGAGGCCAATTATAACTTTAAAATGTGCAACATTTATGCTTTAATTTAGGAAATGATTTAGTGCACCTGAGAAGAAATTTTTTGATAACTAACTGTCATGGACAAGGTGCAAAAAATAAATAAATAAATAAAACAAAATAAAATAAATCAGCAAGTAAGGAAATCAAGTTCTTATAGCAGGACAATGCCAATGGCTCTTCTGTAGACTCTGATCACACAGGAACAGGAACGTGTAGACAGTGGTATCAAACTCTGCATGAGCAGGGCACATCTCTCCTATGAAAAGTACCTGCACTCAGACAGTTTTCTGTGCTTGCTAAAGTGTGCATCACATCACACCAGCCTCTGCTTCATATCTTCACATCCTCATTTAAGCACGAACTAAATAAACCCTTCCTCTTCTTTATTATTTGAGGTAAAACATGTCTGTGAGGTTTGATGGACATGAAAATGTACCTCAAACCCAACTACAGAGAATGCACCTTTCCAAGGACTCTACCTGCAGCCCTCTAATATTCATTTTCGAGTTTGTGCAAAGACCACACTTTCCACTCATAGCTTCATATCATAGAGATATGAAGACTGGCAAGGTTCTGAAAGACAAACGAGTCTTCTGATGGTTAACTACGAAGGACTCCCCATCTTCCTGACAAACAATCCTTAGCTGCATGACAATTTAGAACTAACCTTTTACACAGTAGGGTCAGATTTACATTTGAGTCCGATGATTCTACCAACTCACCAGCTCCCTCCTCATTTTTTGTTTTTAAATATATATTTATTTATTTTTATTTTTGACAGAGAGAGAGAGAGAGAGAAAGAGATACAGAGACAGAGACAGAGAGGGAACTGAACTGGGGGAGCTCCCAGTTCAGTATATGGTTCCTCATGGGCCAGGGCCGGGATTTGATCCTCGGTCCCTGGGGCTACAAAGTGAGCGCCCAACCCACTGAGCCATCCCGGCTTCCCCTCATTTTTTATTAAACATAAGTGTTTCTCCATAATCCTTGCATATTTAATCCACTTTGGCAACTATTTCTCAGAGGCTTCTGACTAATACACAGGGAAAATTAGGCAGAATGTAACTATATTGATCCACTGACATCATAGAATACTGGATTCCAGAAAATTAGAATTTCAATATGAACATAGCAAAAAAACTATACCTTGATTTAGTAAGGGTTAACTAAATTAAGAACTACATTAGAGCAATAATAGTAATAATGAACTTTTATGGTGCTTTATAGTATGCAATATTCTCATATACCTATCGTACATTTTTGCTTCAGGTCTCACAAAAGCCCTGTAAAATACCGGTAGGCAAATAAACATGTATGGTGAGCAAATATTGTGATACTTAATTTGACTGATAAGGCCCTAGTCACCCTGCAAAGCCAAGACACTATTCCAGCATTGTCAAGCCAATATGTGGTGGAGCCATAGCTCAAAATTAAACCTCAACATTTGTCCAATTCTCATCACTATTATAGATGCAAAAAATGATTGCATGCCATTTAATTTTATATGATGGCTAATTTAGGAATATTGCTTGAAAAATATTAAACTTCCATGTTTAGACTTAAAATATTTTTTTTAAACTTATAGATTGGAGGTACTAGAAAGAAAATTAACAAATCTGATCAACTATCTCTCAGTAGGAAGCTGTATAGCAATTGACATTTATTGCCAGGAAATACAGTCCTGTCCATGATAGCTCATCTAATTGTCAAAATAACATAAACAACTATAAATAACTGAGGATGTAGGCAACTTTCAGGTAAGGCACCAGAGGTATAATAGGGCTCTTTAAGGAGAACAAGGCACTCAGTTAACAGGCAAGGCTGCATTTTATCTATGCATTTCAAACACCTAGCACAATAGAGATAATAGAGTACCAATAAAATTTTACTGGATGAATAAAATGAAAAGGTTTGGATTTAAATCACCCTTTTCTAACTTTAACACCCATGCCTTTTATTTCCATCAAAAATACTTCTCACAATTACAACTTTTATTTTTTTTAATTTTTACATTTATTTTTAAAGATTTATTTTATTCTTTCTGACAGAGACAGAGAGAGACAGAGACAAAGAGACAGAGAAAAGGGGAAGGCCCAGAGCAGTCTCTATAGTTGTACATCATCAGTTTTCAACACGGTTTTGTTCCACGCAGGTGGGTGGGGGCCCCACAGGGCAGAAACTGGGTTGGGGGCCTCCTGCATGGGAGGCATGCCCCCTAAAGCCAGGGGCTGAATCTAGGGGTGAAAACTGAACTGGGAGCCTCTCTCATGGGAAGCATACCCTAGTTCAGTATATGGGTGTTCACAGCCTGGGGCCCAGATTTGATTCTCAGTCCCCAGGGATGCAAGGAGAGCAGTTAACCCACTGAGCCATCCTGGCTCCTCCCACAATTACAACTTTTAAGCAAGTTGAAAGTTTAAGTCCACACAGAGCCTGCACACGAATGTTATAGCAGATTTATTTATAATTGCCAAATTTTGGAAACCACCAAGATATTCTTTAGTAGGTGAACAGATAAATCAATTGTGGTACCGCCCCACAATAGAATATTAATCAACACTAAAAAGAAATGAGCTACCAAGCCATGAAAAGATACAAGGGAACTTCACATATACATTGCTAAGTGGGAAAAAAAGCCAGTCTGAAAAGGCAACATACTGTTTGTTTCCAAGCATATGCCATTATCAAAAAGGCAAAAGCTATGTAGATAGTACAAAGATGAGTGGTTGCCAGGGGTTCAAGGAGAGAGAGAGAGAGATGGATAGCTAGAGTACTGGGAATTTTTAAGGCAGAGAAATATTCTGATACTATAATGGCGGACACAAGTCATTATACATTTGTCAAAACCCACAAAATGCACAGCACAAAAAGAAAAACCTAATACAAATTATGCACTAGTTAATAACAATAATGTATCTATAGTGACTTAAAATTTCTAACAATTATACCACACTAAAACAAGATGTTAATAATAGGGAAACTGGGTGGTGGGGACTGCTAAAGGAGTATGTGAGAACTCTACTTTCTGTTCAGTTTTGCTATAAACCTAAAACAGGTAAAAAGTACTGTAGTTTCTTCAGTCTATAAATACATTCTATATTTAGACTATGGCATCTAAAGTCCCTTGGTTACAGTAGAGGAAAGGACATAAAAATCTTCAAGAGCCAAAGTTTGCATCCAGCAGCATGGGTGATCTCAGGTAGACCTCAGAAGGTGCTGACAACACCAAGATCTCCACTGAACAGTGTCCTGGGGGGCTATGGAGCAGCCCAGGAATTCCTGTTTTATGATTACGTTTCCCACATATTCCCAATCCCACTGAGATGTTAATACATTTGGTTTTCTTTCCATTTAAAAGAGACAATGTCTTTGATAATTTGTTCATGGTTACTGCTCAGGGAAACAATGACACTCAAAATTCCCCTAAACTGAAGATTATAACATTACTTCTTTGGCTCTGCTATTTATTTTTTAAAAGTTATTTTATTGTTTTTGACAGAGAAAAACAGAGACAGAGAGAGAAAGAGAGCAGGGGGAGGGACCAGAGCAGTCTCCATAGTTGTACATCATCAGTTTTTTACGGTATGTGGTTTCTTGCCACACAGGTGGGTGGGGGCTGCACAGGGCAGGAACTGGGCTGAGGGTCTCCCACATGGGATGCACGCCCCCTCAAGCCAGGGACCAAACCTGGGGGTGCGGGCAAGAACTGAACTGGGGCCTCCTGAATGGAAAACCCACCCGAGTTCAGCATATGGGTCTGCATGGGCCAGGGCTGGGATTTGATCCTCTGTCCCCTGGGCTGCAAAGTGAGCGCTTAACTCACTGAGTCATCCTGGCTTCCCCAACTCTGCTATTTTTAACATCTTTTAAAGACAGTGGTGTTGTTAAGGTTAAAAAAAGTTCATTGTTCTTCCACATTAAGACTACCAGTTTATAGAGATGAGCTAGGTTTCTGCAAGGTTTTAGACTGTATCACGACTTTTGTTTATAAATCTCATTGGTATTTTATAACTGAAAGGACTCCTAAAGCTTCCCCCCAGGAAGTAACTAATTAAAAAAATAAATGAACCAAATAGAAAAGACCGATAGCTTAAACTATGTCACTTTCTGAAAATCTAATGGTCACTTTCAAGTTAGTTTCCTTTCAAGAGTCCTACAAAAATACACAAGAAGTACATGTTCTTCAACCACAGTTCTACCTCTCAGCGTATATAAAATAGATTATAAGGAATGTCTCTGCAATCAACTTTACAATATTTTCTTTTACATTTTTTGAATTGCAGGCAGCCTCAACATACAAATATGATTACTGGCACATACTCAATCGATAAGTATATATTAAATACCTTCTAGGTAAATCAGTATGACTTTCAATTGTTATTCAAAACTTCATTGATTCTTACCTCTAATTTTAAAACTGAAAGTTATTCTACAAAGGCAATTTTCAACACCCCACCTTATCTAACTGTCACCCAAGGTAAACATATATGGTCAATGAAAATAACTGATACACATGTACTTCAGAAAGATATTATTATGGAAAAGTACAATTCATTCTAAAACCTGTGTAGTTATAAGAAAATTTATGATGATGTATATGGAAAAGCCAGTGCAAGCTATTGAAAAAAGAAAATATCATGTGCCTAAAGAACAGACTATACCATAAATACAGGTTAAACATTTATTTATCCAACATTGTTGATGTAACTTAGACACTCTAAAAGATATATGCTAAACATTAAGTGTCACAGGGTGCATATCACTGTCATCAAATAAGTTTTTATTATTGACCTGTGCCAAGCATTCCTAATTTTTCCTAAGAATATATTCTATAAACTTTTGAAAATCAAAATTCCCTTCATCCAAAGATTCTAGTTCGTATTAATTCAAATACATTGGACATAAAGTTATTGATTGGTTACAATTGTCAGGTATTATATTCCTGCTGGGCATACAAATATAAATAAGTTATCTATTCCAAGAGATTAAAATCTAGCAGAGGCCAATCAAGCAACTAGCAGCACAGCATAGCAGTCGAGACATGGTCTCTGATCTCAGACTGCATAGGTGTGTTGGAAGCCCTGCTACCTGTGAGGCAGGTATCCTCCAGAGTCACTTCAGTTCCACGTACTCACGTTCATCAACCATTAAATGGAAGACAAAAATAGTATGAAACCCATAGGATTGTTGTATTAAATAGATTAATATGTGTAAGTTGCTTAAGAGTGCTTTTCATACAAGAAGTGCTCATGAATGTTAGCTATTATGAAAAGATGCTTAACATTGCTAATCATCAGGAAAATACAAATCAAAACCACAAAGAGATATCACCTCACACCTAAGGGAATGGCCATTACTAAAAATTCACAAGGTAAGTATTGTCAAAGATGTGGGGAAAAGGGAACACCTGCACACTGTTGGTGGGAACATAAAAGTTGGTGTTGTCATCATGAAAAACTGTATAGTAGTTCTCAAAAAATTAAAAATAGAGTTGCCACTTGATCCAGCAATCCTAGTTCGATCACTTCTCAGTATACGAGGGCTGTCCAGAAAAATCCAGCTATATATGCCTCTGTTTTTCATATTACATGGCTGGATACTTTCTGGACAGCTCTCATATATCCAGATGAAATCACATCACTCTGTTGAAGGGATATTTGCATTATCATCATCATTGCAGTATTATTCACAGTAGTCAAGAAATGCAAACAATGTCAGTGAATAGATGGATAAAGAAAAATGGCGCGCGCACACACACACACACACACACACACACACACACACACACACACACACACACACTGGAATGTTATTCCACCCTTAAAAAAGGAAGAAAATCCTTTTATTTATGACAACATAAATGAACCCAGACATCATGCTGAGGGACATAAGCTAGCATAGAAAGACAAATACTGCAGAATCTAACTTATATAAAAAATCTAAACAAACAAATGAACAAGCAAGCAAACCAACCAACAGCCAAACTTATGGAAGCAGAGAGTAGAATGCTGGTTGCTAGTGTTTGGGTGGAGGATGGGGAGACAATGGTTAAGGTGTACAAACTTTCACTTATAACAGTAATAAGTTCTGAAGACCTAATGTGTAGTATGGTGACTATAATTAATAATAATATATTGTATACTTGAAATTTGCTAAGAGAGTAGATTTCAAGTGTCTCTTCACCCTGCACACATGCATGCACACACATGATAACTATGTGAAGCAATGGATATACAGATCAGTTTGAATGTGGTAATCATTTCACAGTGTATACATATATCAAAATATCATGTTGTAAAGCTTAAATATACACAATTTTTATCTGTCAAAATACATCAATAAAGCTTTAAAAGTATTGCCTATTATTTCTCTCTGGCTTTTATTTTAAGAAATAAAAGAAATTATATGCTAAATGTAACAGCAGAAGAGAGATTGATGAATAAATTGGAGAAAGCCTTACCCCAAGAGGATATTCATATTAATCTTCACAGATGAATATTTCCTCAAGTGTAAAGGAGAATGAAAGAATCTCCAGGCTGGGTGCAAAAGGCATGATCTTGTTTAATAAGTGTGGCTGATGTTTAGGGAATGTGAGAAGAAATGGCAGGAAATTTAGCTGGGCTGGGAACTTTGTGGGTGATATTTTTAAAGCCTCTAAATAATAGCTGAAATAATTTGGACTTTATTGTATCAGGAGTCTGAAAACAATAAAAGGATTTTTGGTATATTTTAGGGATTGCAGTGAAGTGGTCAGATTTTTGATCTTGAAAATTATCTTTAGCAGTCATGCAGAGGATAATGAGCTGGAGAAGAAACTAAGGGAAGGGAACACTGTTAGAAAGTTCAAATGTTTAGAGGGTCATGTAATTGTAATGAAATAGAAACAGGGAATGAAGAAGAGGAAGTACAGTGAAGAGGCGATATTTCCAAAGTGGAGTCAACATGAGCTTCAGTAAGTTTGCTGCACTATGCAACTACAAAGTTCACATTTCCCAACATAGCTAAGTACACTGCTCATGTGATGAACAGCTAATACTCTGTAGAATCTCTGTAGAGCAAGCATTCCAAACCCTGTGCCCGCGGGCGCCATGGCGCCCGTGGCCTGATTTGTGTGCGCCCACCATTATTTGACTGCATCAGAAGTTTTTCATAAACACTAAGTAAAACTATAATTTATTTTTATACATTTGTTGGAATTTTAAAATATTGTTTGAGTATCTACACAGGTTTATGATAGTCATTGGCATGTTTGCGATATCGTATGTATAAGTTTTTCCCTAGCTTTCGCCTTTGTACATGTCGCGTCTTGTTTAGCCGCTGCGCTCTTTAAACTCTCCTCCACCCAACCGGGAGACGCCAAGTTGCCATTTTGGTTGCGGTTGCTGGACTAATCGGGTCGTGACGGTTAGCTAGGATCACAGTGTTTTGATATATTCAATTTTAAATGAACTAAAAGTGAGGTAGGTAATCTATTATTATGGTGGCAATTTGATATGATAT
>PVKE010036096.1:0-10327 GCA_004027555.1 Craseonycteris thonglongyai
GGAGTTGCAAATGTTGCAGACTTTAAGAGCTAAAATGCTTATTATTCATGCCACATAATGGTAGATGTGGCCCAAGGCACCTCTTCTCTCACTGACCTTCTGGAACAATGGTCGTCCTTGTACACAGACACAATATGCTTGCAGCGTATTAATATTTTAGCCAGACCTCTAGAGGCTTTTAGTCTACTTTATTATAATTGTGGAAAAAATAATTGTGTTAAAACATAAATGTTGATTCACAGACATTTTCCAAGAGTAATACAAACCAGTGCACATCGCCTCTAAAATGGAAACATTAATATGAAGCATTAAACAAAGCTATTAGAGAAAGTGCTCACAGTAGGAGAGGAAATGTGATCCTGAAAATGGGTAAATAGGAGATTGTGGTAGAAAGCCCAAACAGTACACAGAGGAAGAATTGGAATGGAAGAGAAGAAATAAGTGAAGAAGTGAACTAAGAAAACATTTATGGTATGAAATTATGGGAAAGATCACAGATCATGACTATAATGCAGTAATAAAATAGGAGGAATGTGACCAAAATCAGAGATTGGACAGTGGTAAAATCAGATGGCCAAATGTCAAAGGACACCAGAGCTTTTTTCAAAGAAAAGTTCTCCTAGGGCAAGTACGGTCTATATCATCAGTTTGTGGACTCTTGGAATTGTATTCTCCATAATTAGAAACAGGATGCTGTATGTCTTTTTTCTTTCTTTTTCTGAAATCACCTTTTTTGCCCTTTAATACTGGTTTTCAACCAGGGAGTGCTGATGTCTAGGGCTTTTCAAGAGAAACTGTGGAGCCAGCAGCCTTTTTTACCACTACAGGAAGCCAAAGGGGGATTGTTCATTTACCCAACGGAAGACTAGATGTGCTACCTGAAATGCCATCTTTAATACGTTTAGCCTGAAATATGTGAATTCTAGGTGGCAGCACTACTTCCCTAATGCTAAAGCTCTGACGTCTCTTCATGCATGCTTTCCTTGAAGAAAAAAGCAGCGACATTGAATTATTTATTGCATAATAAAGATGTCTTGATAGAAAAAACGTTTTCTTTTTTTCAAGGTAGGATACAAAGGGGAAAATAAAAGGGCTCCTTGAAGGCAAATTTTGAAAGATTCTGACACAAATGCCATTCCTACCACTCTCCCTTTCCAAGATATCACCAGTGCTGTGCCTTAATAGTCACTACATATACCTTTGCCTTTGTCACTCTTCAAATTAATGATGTTCTGAAAAGTCATGCCAATTATATGCATCCATGTAAAATCAATCTATTGCTTTCCCTGTATGTTTCATATAAGATGCAATCAACTCCTAGCAGCTATATACAGCAGTAGCAATCATTTCATAGAGGCTATAATGTGTGTGACCCCACATCTAATTAAATAGAGACCATGCTTCTCTTTCCAGCATC
Organism: Craseonycteris thonglongyai; assembly: GCA_004027555.1. Lineage (NCBI taxonomy): Eukaryota > Metazoa > Chordata > Mammalia > Chiroptera > Craseonycteridae > Craseonycteris > Craseonycteris thonglongyai. Next base: position 1,418 of record PVKE010036096.1, read on the forward strand.
CCCAAAATACCCAATAATGGATGTGGAGAGAGAGAGAAAGAGAATGATGCTCTACACAAGATCAGAAAATTGACTAAAAATCAGATGTTTGGTGAATGTATAATTTGGCTGTTGGCTGTTGAGAAGTCAGATCGGTTTGTGTAGAGGCTAAAAAATCCTATGACCTAATACTATGCTCTGAACTATAGAAGGAGATGATGACCTTGGTAGAAATGACACTGGGGAATGTAGGCAGAGTTTTGCAAATTTGAAAATGAGAATTCTTTCAGCTTTAATGATTTTGTAAATTTGGTGCAAGACAAATATAAAGGGTTTCCTTTTGAGCAATATAAAATTCATTAAACTTTTTAAAGGAAAAAAAGAAATCCCACAGAGAAACGTCAGGGAAAGAATCAATGAAAAAGGAAGTATAGATACTTTGTTTAGATAATATTCAAAGCTCTAAAATTAAATGTTTCCCAGCTCTGTATCAAGTCTCATTTGAATTCTGGTTTGGATTTGACGATGTTTGGCTTTTGATGATGTCTACTGTACATTAAGGGAGGAGGGTGTTTAAGGGAGGGGAGGGGGGCATATGTAAAGAAACTTTTCTCTCTTATTGACTTCTATTTTTAACATAAATAATAAACGTTGTGTAACCCTTTTTAAAACATGAATTCCAGGTTAAAATTTCTCTTTAGCCTCACGTGAGAGCTTTCATTGTCATCTCTGTCTTGTCTCTTATATCAAAATCATTCTAGATTTAGGACAATAGCAAGGAGATAGGCTGTTGCCAGAGTATACCCTTCAGCTAAGCACTGGCCACCATCTTCTAGTGTGAGTCAAACCTTCATTATTCTCAGTATTTTATCCATCTCTCATGAATGAACTCAGACTAATGTAGCATAAGACAGGGTGATATCACTTCTATAATAATATTACTTACTGAAAACTACCTTATGGAAGGCACTTCTTATTGAATTATTGAATTTAATCCTGAATATTGAAAAACAGAAACTAGCATTCAGAACAATAAAACTTCTTGCCCAAATTCACAGGATTTAAGTGTCTTAGTTGGGATAAATGGGCTTGCTGACCTTAGCCCAGCGTCCTCACCAAAAAATGTCACATTATCTGATCAGAGAACCAGTTTGTTCATTTATTATGACATGCATGTCTAGAAAGTAGATGGGATAAGATGCTTACATTTAACATATTCCCTCTCTATGGGGATATAGACTGGAAACTAAATGATAATTAAAATATAGCTTAGTGACCTAGGAATCAGTGTTTGGGAGGAGGGTTGCATGATGCGAATATGTAATGGCATCAGGCTAAGACTGCCTGAGGTATCCTTTCCCTTTACATTTGGTAAATTACTGCCCGTTCCGTAATCCTGAGGTCTAAGTACCCATTGACCATGTTTCAGATATGTTAGGGGCAAGGGACATAATAATGATTAAGACATTGTGCCTGGCCTCAAATAGCCTATGAGCTGGTAAGCAAAAGTGACAAGTAAACAAATATTACAGGAGATTCGGGGAGCACATAAGACACATCTAACATAGACTATAGAATAAAAGATGTTTTCTCATAAGTATATTGTGGACTGAATCTGAAGGTTGATAAATGCCTATCCAGATGAAGGGGGTTAGAAGAAGGTGGCATGAGAAGTGGTACTTAAGACCAAGGGAACAACAAGTTTTTCTCAAGGCAAGAAAAAGCACAGTGGTGTTTTAGAGGCCATAGAAGTTCCTTCTGACTCAAGTATAGGACAAAGGAGTAAATGGGGAGCTGAAAAAATAAGCAGGGACCAGCAGATGAAATGGTATGAACAGCACGCTAAGCATTCAGATATTATGCTGAGGGCATTTAAGCCAAAGAGTGACATAATGTCCCCTGCATTCTAGCTTCATTGTGTAAAATGAACTGAAGGGCACCTAGGCTGAAGGTGGGAGGACCAGTTTCTGAGGCAGACAGTGATCATAGCCTCAACTAAAGGAAATAGAGATGAGGGAACATAAAGGACTGGTGAAATTCAGAGGAGAGAAAACAGACGATAGGATTTGGTGACTGATATGGATGTTACCCAGCTTTCTAGATTGCCCTAGATGTGCCAAGACCCAGAATATAGGAGAAGGAAAAAATATGACTTTTGTTTGTTTTCTTTTGAGGAATTAAAGTTGGTCATATTTTCCATGAGACAGATGCCTAGGAGATATGAGACAATGTCTACAGGTAGATGTAAGGTTTAAAGATAAGGTAACATATCTGGGCTGAAATAGATATTAGGACCAAAAATAAACATGCAGATAGTAAATTGTGCCCTTGAAATTATAACTTTACTAAGGGAAGAATGGTTCTCTGAGAAATAACAAATGAATTGTATAAGCCAATGATGAACACCCTGAAATGTGAATGAGAAGTCACAGCTCCAGAGGCAAGAGGAAAGTTTAGAATGTGTTTGTCATGAAATCCAAAAGGTGAAAGTGTTTCAAGAAGGAGGCTAGTCAACAATCTCAAAGACTTCAGAGAACTCAAAAAATTGTCACCATAGAAAACAATCTTATTTACAATAGCATAAAAAAGAATAAAATACCTAGGAATATGCTTAACCAAGAAGGTGAAAGACTTCTACACTGGAAACTGTAAGACATTAATAAAAGAAACCACAGGCGATACAAATAAATGAAAAAGACATCTTGTGTTTGTGGATTGGAAGGTTTAATATTGTTAAAATGTCTATACTAACTGCCCAGAGCAATCCAATCAATTGATTCATGCAATTCTTATCAAAATCCCAATGTATTTTTTACAATTATAAAAAAATTTATATAAAATCTCAAGGGACCCCAAACAGCCAAAGCAATCCTTAAAAAAGGCAAACTAAGTTGAAGGCCTCATACTTCTTGATCTCAAAACATATTACAAAGCTGCAGAAATCAAAATGGCATGGTACTGATATAAAGACATGTATATCAGCAGAGCAAAAAGGGACTCCTGGCATTATTGGTCAAACAATTTTGACAAAGGTGTCAAAAAAGCCACAACAAAGGAAAAGGACTGTCTCTTCAACAAATGATGTGGGGAAAACTAGAGACCACATGCCAAAGACTAAAGTTGGGCCTTTACCTTATATCATATATAAAAGTTAACTCAAAAATAGATTAAACACTGTAACATACTATCTAAAACTGTAAAAATCCTAGAAGAAAACATTTGGAAATCTTCATGACACCAGAATTGGGAATGATTTCTTGAATATGTAACCAAAAGCACAGGTTACAGAAGCAAAATAGACAAATGCGACTACAGCACATTTAAAAACTTTTGTGCATCAAAACAAAAAAATCAACAGAGTGAAAAGATAACTTATGATAGAATGATAGAAAATATTTACAAATCATGTATCTGTTAAGGGGCTAGTATCCAGAATTCTTACAACTCAACAACAACAACAAAAACAAATAGCCCAATTTAAAAAATGGAAAAGGACTTAAGAATACCTTTCTCCAAAGAAGATATAAGAATGGCCAACAAGCATATAAAAAGATGCTCAATGACACTAATTATTAGAGAAATGCAAATAGAAAACAAAATGAGATACCACCTTCCACCCATTAGGATGGCCAGTATCAAAAAAAATTGAAAATTGGAGAGGATATAGAAATATTGAAACACTTGTGCACTGTTAGTGGTAATGTAAAATAGTGCAGCCACTATGGAAAACAATATGAGGTTTCCCAAAAAATTAAAAATAGATATGATCCAGCAGTACTACTTCTGGGTATAATTATATCCAAAAGAATAGAAGCAAAATCTAGAAGAGATCATGGCAAACCCATGTTTTATTGCAGCTTTCTCCATAATAGCCAAGTGGTAGAAGCAACTCAAATGTCCAATGACAGATGAATGGATAAAGAAAATGTATACATACATACAATGGAATATTATTCAGCCTTAAAAAACAAAAAAGAAAATTCTGACATGCTGTAGCATGGATGAACCTTAAGGACATTATGCTAAGTGAATTAGGCCAGTGGGAAAAAGATAAATACTCTATGATTTCATTTACATTAAGTACTTATAGTAGTCAAATTCATAGCAACAGAAAGCAGACTGATGATCAACAGGGGCCTTGGGAAAGAAGCAAAGGGATGTTGTTCAATGACTAAAGATTTTGTTTTGTAAGATGAAACAAAGTTCTAGAGATATTTTGCACAACTTTGTGAATGTACTAACATTACTGAACCCTCAAAAATGATTAAGATCGTAATTTTTGTGTTTTGTGTTTTTTACCACAATTTTTTAAAAGATTTTTAATTACAGAAAATTAGCGATAAGGAAGTGGTTAATGATGGTGATGAGAGAGCAAGCTCAGGGAATCTGAGGTTGCAAAAAAAAGAGTGAGTGATAGCTAAGGAAGTGAAGATAAATAGCCAACACTTTCCTTTCAGACTGCTCACACTCTTAGGTTTCCAAACAGAGCACTTAGTGACTGGCAGATTCTTAATTTTTTTTTATATGTTAGCACCATTTATTACAGTACTACCTGACCCCTTTTTCTATTGTGATATGCATAGAGAATGATCCTGATACAACATCCTGGGGCCAACAGCTGGGAATCATATACAGCTGGAGGCATCAGATATCCAGGATTCCTGCTGCTCCAGGAGACACTCAGCTGCCCAGGGACTAGAGAATCAATACCTTTTAAAGGCCATAAATCATTAGTGGCTGAGAGTTGGGAAACTTCGAATTTTACTCAAAGCCTTTCAAGTTACCCAACTTTACTTAAAGCCCTTTTCAATCTTTTGGTCAGAAATGACCCTTTTGTTGTCAGTTTACATTTTATTACCATAGTTTTCATAATTTAAATCTCAAAAGATTATCTTATAGCATTTGATCTACTATTTTGGAAATTGATTCATTATTGAACTTTTAAAAATAATAAAGAATCACATTAAGACATGAACATCTATAAGATTAGATTAAACATGAAGTATAGGTTGGTGCAAACATAAGTGCAGTTTCTGCATTGTTGAAATTTGTCATTTGATATTGGAATACATTCTTAAATTAATGTGGTTATGTTATACATCATTTCCATGTGCATTTCTCGCTTTAACTTATTTTCCTAATGACTTATGACTTGCAGTTTATTTTATATTTATTGTAGACTATGGAAATGATGTTAGACTAAAAAACAAACTTGAGCAATTTTCTTATTCGAGTTCAAAATGGGTCATAAAGCAGCAGAGACAACTTGCAACATCAACAATGCATTTGGCCCAGGAACTGCTAATGAACTTACAGTGCAGTGGTGGTTCAATAAGTTTTGCAAAGGGGAAGAGGGCGTTGAAGATGAGGAGCATAGTGGCTGGCCATCAAAAGTTGACAACAACCAATTGAGAATAATCATCAAAGCTGATCCTCTTACAACTACAGGAGAAGTTGCCCAAGAACTCAAAGTCAACCATTCTACAGCCGTTCAGCATTTAAACAAACTGGGAAGGTGAAAAAGTTTAACAAGTGGGTGCTTCATGAACCAACCAAAAACCCAAGAGATCTTTATTTTTTTAAGTGTTATCTTCTCTTGTTCGTGCAACAACAATGATCCATTTCTTAATCAAATTGTGACATACGACAAAAAGTGGATTTTACACAAGAATTAGCAGTGACCAGCTCAGTGGTTGGACCAAGAAGCTCCAAAGCACTTCCCAAAGCCAAACTTACACCAAAAAAGATCATGGTCACTGGTGACCTGCTGCCCGTCAGATCCACTACAACTTTCTGAAGCCCAGCGAAACCATTCCACCTGAGAAGTATGCTCAGCAAATCGATGAGGTGCACCCAAAACTGCAGTGCCTGCAGCCAGCACTGGTCAACAGAAAGGGCCCGATTCTTCTCCAGGAAAACACCTCACCACACATCACACAACCAATGCTTCAAAAGTTGAGTGAATTGGGCTACAAAGTTTTGCCTCATCCACTATATTCCCCTGACTTCTCGCCAACTGACTACCACTTCTTCAAGCATCCCAACAACTTTTTGCAGGGAAAACCCTTCCACAACCATCAGGATACATTCAATGCTTTCCAGGAGTTTGTCGAATCCTGAAGCACACTACACTACAGAAATAAACAAACTTATTTCTCATTTGCAAAAATGTGTTGATTATAATGGTTCTTAGTTTGATTAATAAAGGTGTGTTTGAGCATAGTTATGATTTAAAATTCATGGTCCGAAACCGCAATTACTTTTTCACCAACCTGTAACAAAGACTGAGAATTGTTCAGATCAAGGGTCAAGCCCAGGGGTCCCAGCAGAGGCTCAGAATCTAGGGATATCAATTATTAGCATAAAGCAAGAGCCCAGAAGTCTAGAAGTCAATGCAAAAAGGAAAAACTATCTACTCAAATTTGGGACTTAAAAACAGGTTGTAGTTTGTGATCCAGGAAGTCGAATTATTGCAGAGGAGGTACCTGTGAGAACTGATGTTCTCCTGTCATAGACTGAAACACGTTCCTCAAAAAGATACACTGAAGGCCAGGATGGCTCTGTGGGTTAAGCGCTCACTTTGCAGTCACGGAGACCAAGGATCAAATCCTGACCCTGGCCCATGCAGACCCATATGCTGAACTAGGGTGTGCTTCTCATGCGGGAGGCTCCCAGTTCGGTTCTCACCACCACCACCCCCAGTTCGGCCCCTGGTTTGAGGGGCCTTGCCTCCCATGTGGGAGGCCCCCAACCCAGTTCCCGCCCTGTGCGGCCCCCGCCCACATGCATGGAATGAAACCATGTCAAAAAATGATGATGTACAACTATGGAGACTGCTCTGAGCCCTCCCCTTTCTCTCTGTTTCTCTCTGTCTCTGTCAAAAACAATAAAATAAGTCTTAAAAAAAAATAAAAAAGATACACTGAAGCCCTAACTTTCAGTATCCATAAATGTGACCTTATCTAGGAATAGAGTATTTGCAGGTGAAATCTAATTAAGATGAGGTCATCAGGTGAGCCCTAATCCAGTACAACTGGTGTCCTTATACAAAGAGAAGAGACACAGATAGACACACCAGAAAAACACCATGTAATGCTGGAGACAGAAACTGGAGTGAGGTGTCTGGAGACTAAGGGACACCAAGGATTGCCAGCTATCAACAGAAGCTGGGAGAGAATCCTGGGACAGACCCTCATTTAGAACCTTCAGAAGGAACCAAATCCACAGACACTTTAATTTTGGACTTCTAGCCTCCAGAAGTGTAAAACAACAAATGTCTGTTATTTTAAGCCACCAGTTTTGGGTACGTTATTACAGCAGCTCTTGGGAATGAACACAGATGTGGAGGTTGATTCTCTGGCTCAAGAAGAAATGCCTCCTTTCTGACACTAGTTGAGGGCACAGCATGGTGGGCATATACTCAGAACACCAAACCAGCTCTCACTCACCAAGAGCAGCATTCTCAGCAGTTAGAGTCAGTTCTTTTGCTCTAAAACAAACAAGTCTCATAAACGTACATTTTACAAATTTGAGACTTTCTTGAAAGAAGGGTTTCTCTAAGCCCTTCCAAAATGTCATTTCCTGTATGACTGATCCAAACCAGATTGCTATTAGAAGACTGTTTTTAGAAACTTTGTTGTTGTTTTCTTTGCCTCATCCATAGCCACTCAGGACATTTAATAAATTAGCTTAAGTCTGTCTTGCCAGTGAACAAACATGAAATGACTTGCCTAAGACTGTTCAAGTTTAGATTGGTGAGCTGCCGGTTGTACCATTCTATAATTGTGCTAATTTAGAATTACTTTTATTACAGTTTTTCACAGCATTCTGCAAAATAACTCCTCTTTAAAAAAAAAAAAAAGTGAGGTTTGAAGAGAAAATGTGCCCAAACCCAAGCCAGAAGCTTACACTTCAACTCTGCCTGAACTCAGTATGCCCTGCATAACTGTGGGACATTCTTTCATTTTACTTCCTTTAATCAAGAGAACAGAAACTTTAAAAACTAACAAGTGCTTTTTTTCCTTCAGATCCTGTCATGGGCAATGGGAAAACTGCATTGTAAGTGTTCTAAGAAAAAATGTGTGACAATTGGTTTTCAGTTTTATGCAGCATCTGAGATCACAGTTGTTAAATTGCAAAAAAGAAAAAAAGAAGAAAAAACAACACAACTTTCCTAGCTTGTTAGAATTTGTTATAAGGAGTTGAGATCGTGAGATCTACCCTGTGTGTACCTAAACAGGGAACATGAATACATTGGATGTGTTGTTATTGCCTTGACTCCTACTGATCTCAAGTTTCACACAGCCCATCTATATTTTGCTCTGACAAGGCTCTGGAAGAGTATTACTTTCCCAAGGTTGTGTAACAAAAATACAAAAACTGGGTGGTTTAAAACTGTCTTGCAGTTCCATGAACTTTTTTATTCGTCCCAAAGCTTTTTTACTATCTGCTTATTCATTCATTCCTCAAATCTTTGAGTGCCCACCTGTATGCAAGATATGGGGCCAGGCACTGGATAGACAAGAAAAAAAAACAATAAAGTCCTCTCCTCTCATGAAAGTTATGGTTTAATGGAAAAGTTGAACACAAATCAAATAATCAAACCCATTAATAAATACTTACAAATTGATATGAGACTTTCTTCAAAAAATAACTCCATTTGAGTGAGGAGTTAGCAAAAGACCCTGACCCAGACAGGTGCCAGGGAGGTAAGAAAAGAGAAAGAAACACTTCAGGTAAGTAATGAAGGCTGAGCTGCAGTGAACTTCACAGGGGTGTTGATGGTGGCGGAGAAAGTATTCCAGTGGAAGGAAAAGCATTCAGCAGGACCAGAATCCATAAAGCCCTGAGTAAAGTGATGTAAAGTGAGCCTGGAAATGTAAGCAAGGCAATAGACCATGCAGCAACTTGAAAAAAAAAATATATATATAT
>PVKE010036097.1:0-16556 GCA_004027555.1 Craseonycteris thonglongyai
CCGAGGATCGAATCCCGGCTCCGGCCCAGGCAGGACCCACATGCTGAACTGGGGAGTTCCCACAGTTCGGTTCTCTAACTGTCTCTGTCTCTGTCTCTCTCTCTATCTGTCAAAAGTAAAATAGAAATAAATATGCACTGAAGACAAAAAGATAATTTCTCTCTATAAATGTGAAAAGATAAAAAAAAAAAAAAAAAGATAAATGCAAAAATTATTAATAAAATTTTGGCAACTTGAATCTAGCAACATACACAAAAATCTTTGTATGATCAAGTGGAATTTATCCCAGGAATGCAAGGTTGGTTTAACATTGAAAATAAATCAATGCAGTTCATCATATTAAAAGACTAGAAAAGAAAAACCATATATGTGATCATCAAAAGAAAAATAAAAACATTCAACAAACTAGGAATGAAAGAAAGTTCTTCAACCTATTACTATTATTCATAATAGTAAAAACAAACAAACAAACAAAAAAAAACGGGAAACAATCTAAATGTCCATCTACTGATGAAAAAATAAAATATTGTGCTATATTTATATATTGGAATATTCACACAATGGAATACTTCTTAGCAGTTAAAATGAATTAAACATTGATAAAAGACAGACAAATTTCAAATGCACTCTGCTAAGTGAAAGGAGCTAACACAAAAGATACATACGGTATGACTCTATACGAAAGTCTATAAAATGAAAAAGCAGCTCAGACATTGCCAGGAGCCAAGAGTAGGGGGGAAATTACTAACGAAAAAGAGGACATTTGGGGACTTTTTGTGATGATGAAAATGTTTGAAATGTTTTATATCATGATTGTGGTGCTAGTTACACACTTACTAAAACTCAAACTTTCCACTTAAATTAGTTAAGTTTTATTGTATTCAAATCATACAACTCAATACATTTGACTAAATTTTTTCACAGGTGAATATGAAAAAAATCACCATAGTATTCTTTTTTTTTAAGAGATAGACAATTTAATTTCACTGTAAAATTATCCAAATGTTTTAAACATCAGACTGCAGGAAACAATATTCATATTCTTTGGGTTATAAACATGGTGTACAGGAACAAAAGCATAAGAAAGATGTAAAAAGTATAAGTGCTAGAAAAATGTGGAGACTCGTTTGGATTGTTTAAAATGCACTTACATGTTTCAGATTCTGTGCAACCCCTACCTCTATCACTTCTTTCTGTTTGTAAAGACCACAGAAAGGAATGAGTGTTCTTCCATGTTGTCTCTCCCTTCCCCCTTCCCCCTTCTCCTCAAAAACCAAAACACACCTGCACATACACCCCAGTCCTTTCTCTACTCTTTTTTACATCTTTGATACAGAGCTCAAAGGTAAGGAGGCTCAGTTTGTTAGGCGAGAGGTCCAGTCTCACAACTCTCTCATTTGTACAGATGTAAGAACACTGAATCCTCCTCTTCATTCTATTGCATTTCTTGTGGGGCAAATTTCCCTATAGCGAATTTACTGTAAGTTCCCCGCCAGGAGTCCACAGTTAAGAACCTAAGCAATTTATGGGAATCTTAGATTCAGTCCTTTTAAAATTATAGAAGCAATAATAATAATATTTAAAAATATTTAAAAAATTTTAAAAACCAAGGGCTCTCCAACAGACTAATAGTTAAATAAATTATGAATTCATCCAATACCTGCCCTATTAAAGTAATAATTTAAAATAATCATTACATAATGTAGAACCGTACACTTGGAACCTATGTAATTTTTACCAACCAATGTCACACCTATAAATTTAACAATAAAAAAAATAAAAAATATTGCAATAAATGAACTGATTATCTTCAATGTTCATATAAAATACTGTCACTTCAGATGTAATTTTTAAAACATATGACATTGTTACCAATACTTTTAATTAGAGTGTAGTTTTTAGTCAAACTTACAAATTTTAACCAGTGCACATTAAAGTTTTCAAGTTATACTTTTTTCAACTGAAATATAATTTCTTGGTATTATGCCTATAAAAAATCATATCTAAAATTTCTTCAAAACTATCAAAATTTTCATCACAACATAGTAACTTGAATAGTTATATACATATATATATTTATATATTTGTATATTCTCATGTTGAAATAGATTTACATGTAAATGCTTGTTTCTGTTTGAAGCACATCATTTATTTTTTCCTCCCAGCTTTACTGAGGTATAATTGGTTTATAAAAGACTGAACATAATTAATGTATACAATTTGGTAAGTTTGGGCATATGTATACATTTATGTTCCCATCAGTACAATCAAAATAATAAACATACCTATCCATTACCTCCCCCCAAAAAAACTCATTATAAAGTCTATGTCCACATAAAAATGAACTGAAGAGCAGAAAATCTCGTAATGCAGCTAAGTACATAGCTCATGTACATATGACCAAATCTACAAGGAACTCACATAAATCAAAAGGGGTTATTTAATATTCCCCCCAACTGTTTTCTTTTCGAAAGTGTACAAATGTGTGTGTGTGTTTTCTAATTTAACACGCATATCTCCTGAATTTAAAAAAGGACTCTAGCTTAGGCAACAAGCAACCCTATAGTCAACAGCTGAACTCTCTAGGCATGTTAGCCACATGTACATACAGTGTGTTGTCAGGCTCTGAGGCTGCAACTGAAGGATCTGCAACGATATGCATCACTAAAGGGGTGTGAAGAGACAGGTGAGAACACCACTGCCCTCCAATCTAAGAGGTCACTTTGTTAGCCCATGTAGCTGACCCAGAAACACAAATGCTTAGCTCTAAAGTTGATCTGTAGCATATTATAGAGATACAGTAGGAAACAAATTCACTTGTCTATCTGGTAGCTTAGCCTTCCACCTCCCTTCTTAACAATACCACCTCCAACCTTAATACCGTATTTTCACTACATCCTTGGTAGACAGGACACATAGTATTTCAGATAATTTTAAAACTAAAAAGATCAAGAGCCAGTTTTACAACTTTGCCCAAAGACACTCAGCTACTAAGCAGCTATATCTGAACTAGAACCTAGGCCTGTCAGCACCGGGGTAGGTAAGACCGGTGCCTTTCCATGAACAATGGACATTATCCCAAGTCAGCACTATTCCTACCCACACAGCCTTATCCTAGGAACAATTCCTGGGATCTGTCTTGTCTTTAAGCACTCCCTGAACCAAACCCTCTTGGTAGTGATGTGACAATTCACCATTCATTTTGGCGGAAAGGCTAAACATAGTAAGGCTTAGAGATAATCCATTTACTCAGCTTACCAGTTATAAACCATCACTTTACTGAATGTGAATTGCAGTAGGCAGAGGTTAAACATTTAAGAACTAACCTCCAATAACCTCTTCTGCATCATATCTTTTGGTCAGCTGTCCATTTGGATTAAGACAAAATCTTAAGGTCTGGCTAACAAACCTTTGCAGCTGGTGGAAGCACTCAGAGTAACTACCTCACTGTTATCAAAAGGAAATATGCTCTATAATGTAGAGCATTAACTGCTTAAGCAGCAGTCTTGAGGGTGAACAAATCTGTCCAGGGACTCAGGACCAGTTTCTGACCCTAGGAGGGTAGAAGTAAAGAAAAAGAAAAGATTAAGGTGTTTTTATTTCCTCTCTGAAAATAGGACATTTCTCTTCAAACTTTTTGAAGAATTGACTATTAGAAAGGCTAAACCCAATAAAAGTATCAAGACCAAAAAAAAAAAAAAAGAGCTTTTAAATTGTTTTCGATATATAAACACACTGGAGTGGTTTTCAAATAATCCCAAAACCAGCTAAAAGGGATCCTAAATGGTACACTCTGTTCAGAACCCATAGAGTTGGCTAGCAAGTAGGATATTTGGTTTCCTGATTGCTGTCAGGTATTTTTGTTTCTGGATTTTGTTTTTGATAGAGAAACTGCAGTAGCATAAGAAAAGGGTTGAGTTTGTTGTTTTTTTTTTACCCACATTCTGAAAAGTTCTTTTGAGAATTCTTATACTTTGTTTGGATTGTCTCTAATTTAGCCTGTGATCTATATCCCTCAAGGGGAAAAGATTAATTCTCAGTTAGAATAAGCCTCTTTGGCAGAACTAGTTATAATACCAGAAAACAGGTCTGTGACAGCCAATTCACAATCATCTTTAAGTAGGAGTGTCCATGTTTCAGTTTTCCAAGGGGCTGAACTAGAGATTTCACTCGATCCAAGCATTCCAAAGATGATTCTGAGTATAAAACAGACATTAGGTTTAAAACAAAGAAACTTCAGGTAACCTTAAAACAGACTTGGGATTACACATATGAAATTCTACATTACTTCTGATGAGTAAAATGAAGGCAGTAGACTAGAATTTCTACATATCTTTCAAATCTGACTTTCTACGGTCCCAAGGTCCTTGAAAAATGGCAGTAAAGAGGACAGGACTTAAAAGTCAGACTTGCCATCAATTCTCAAAATGCTGCTGCATTGAACTGAGAAATGGGTAATGATCAAGATTAGTTCTTCTATAATGGGGTAATCCACTATTAAAGAATATGCATTTAGTGCCTGGCACATAATGGGCATCAATAAATGTTTATTGAGCAAATGAATACATTTCTTCCTTAGCATTTGCGGTAAGGCAGCCAAATAATTTAATTTGTGAGCCCCTAAAGGATGTTTCTATCTTATTATGTGTCAGGATGGCAGAAAAATACGAATATGAAAACTCCCTTGCCCCTTGGGGACCACACAGAATTTATCCACAATCACCTGAGCAAGACAAACAGGATTAGAAACTAACTCATCTTATAGTCCCATTTTCAAGACATGTATCCTTCCTAGGACCAGAAAGCACAATATCAGTGAAACAAGTTTCTCAAGAAGGGAGTATAAAAAATATTACTGTTTTATAGTATTTCAATTAGTGATTAAAAAAAAAAGGCTCTTACCTCCTAAGTATGCCCCTTTGGGTATGAAGACAAAACTCACAAGTTAATAATTTAAAACTCCAGTTCTAAAGTCCATGAGTCTGAGAACTAATGGCAACACCTTGCTCCTAAATATTCTAATATCCTAAGGGTTCATTTGTTACTTTTTTTAAAATAACAGATCAAAAATCAAACATGGGCACTTGCTGGCTGAACTAGCATTATTACCTTCTTCAACGTACTCTTCTTGAGCTACCTTTATGGGACTGTCAACCCTAGCCCCTGAGCATCACATCAGGCAACAAAAATTAAAATCACACACAAAAGTGGCCAAATACGTAGCCAGCTTTTCAAACAGTTGTGCAAACTAGCTTGTGCTAAAAATGATCAAAATACACATTTTAGCCATTCAAAACATGCAGACTGGTCACCAAGCCTTTGGTTTAAAAGTAGGACAGGGTGGTAAAAGCACCAGGAAAAGTTTGTTGGTTCTCTGGCTTTCTGAACTTGTCTGTTCATAAGGCTGCCTCCTGGGAAGAAGATACTTGTTAATACAGTTTCCATAATCACAGACTGGCAGAACTGCACAGACACATCAAATCTGAAAAGTTTTTATTTTTTTCCTTTTCTCCTTTTGATTTTTGTTCAACCAGTGGCATTGCCACTGTGTGTCAAGAACCGAAAGAGCTTAGGGTGAGGGGGAGGAGTGTCACAATGGCAGAGGTCTGATTACTATGCAGAAAACACCACCCCACCAGACAGATGAGCCAATGCACAGCTCTTGGGAAGAGAAGCCAGGGTACAGGCTGTGATGGTGAACAAAAGGGGTGATGTACTGTGGCATGAGCCTCAAAAAGAATTCCTCATCCTCAGAGTGTCTGGATTTCTACGCAGGAGCGGCAATTAGTCATTCTCTGAGAAGAACATGATTGACAACCAAGGGAGAGGTTCTGATCAGCCTCTTCCCAAATTACACATAATTTCAATCTTCAAACTCTTGATACCAAATGAGTTGTTTTCTGACCCAGCCCCACCTCTTTTAAATTTGTAATTGTTCTATTTTAGACCAAAGTTGCTTTGTGGCACACCCTGTCTACATTTACTTGTAATTCTTACGTTAAAAACCCCCAAATGTTTCACCAATGACAACTTTCAAAGCAATTACTTAACAAGAATCACACTCTGAAACTACAGATAAACATTTTTCCGGTCTTTTGAGTGGTATGAAAGTACCACATTTTATAAAATAATTGCATCTTGTGACTTCTCCCTTCAAACCTAATTTTCTGTCCTACCTCAACTTCATGCTACATATCCATGCTCACTCCCCTCAGCCATCGTGGCCTGGTCTCTCATTTTCTCTAAGCAGCTAATCAAAACAGGAAACACCCTGATATTCCCTATACTAAAATAAAACAAAACCAAATCTGTTTCTAGCATAATTCCAATCATCCTTGAACCAAGTGTGAAAGTAAGAACATTCGATCTCAAATCCCACCCTTTAACTAGAAGTGCCAGTTTAAGGCGAGATATTCATTTGATCTAAACGTCTATTCCCTTTTGCTAAGAAATAAGTAACTCTCAAGGTGTGGATTAGAAACACTGTATGTACAGGGCCTAGTATAGTGTCTGATATACAGTGGATGCTCAAAAAATTAGTAAACAGAAGGATCTTCATAATAAAGAGTATGACTATGAACTTCATTTACCTCAATTAAAAAGTTTATTTTGGCCTAAATCATATCTTAAACTTAAAAATAGAAATTAGTAAAGCCAAGAGGCCATTCCCCTGTGGAACAGTGTGAAAGAAATCTGCAAAACAGACGCATTTGGCTTTAAATACTTTTCTGTCTCTTCCTATTGAGCCTTTATAAATCCACACAGGAGAGCCATGTCACAACAAAATGGGAGAAGTCTCTAATTCACACAACCCACTTATGACATTCAGCTTTGGTACATGAGGGTAACTCCATAGGGATGAACCAGAGCTGACAATTCTACCGATACTAAACAAGGGCACAAGCCAAATAAACAAAGAAAAGCAACAACAAAAACCAACCTTCTAAAACTTAAGACTTGAAACATCCAGGCTGGCTATTTTCTTTGGCTGAATTCACAGGGTGCTCAATTCTAGCAGAGGCCCTAAAATGGTAACATTTATTTGTTGTAGAAACACAATTATGAACAGTGAATGTGAATTGAGTATTTCTTGTCCACAAATAGGTCAATGTCACACATAATATTATGAACTAATAAGTTATATGAAGCTTCAAACTTCAATACAGCTTTAGATCAAGACTTATTCACCCACTCTAAGCAAAAGCATATTTCTGTTCAATGTTAACCAAATCTAAAAAGAACACAAAACGTGTTGGGAAGTTCTTCCACAGTCATTCATACAAAGGTGTAATAATCTACAAAAACTTAACATGCCACTGAAGCGCAAAGTAATTTTTAAAATTTTCACTTCATTTATTTATCAAGGAATATACTGTTGTGTTTCATTTTCTCTTTATTACTTAATCATGTCCACCAAAATTCTACATTTTCATGAGCAAATCTTTCCTGAAATATCTATGCAATAAATCTTATTTGTTTAAAATATGATCTTTATTATTTATTTATTTTTTAGATTTATTTCATTGTTTTTAACAAAGAGAGACACAGGAGGACAGAGGGAGAAGGGGGAAGGCCCAGAGTAGTCTCTGTAATTGCACATCATTAGTTTTCGACACAGATTCATTCCACACAGGTGGGCATGGGGCCATGCAGCGTAGGAACCAGCTGGGGGCCTCCCACATAGGCGGCACACCACCAGGAGCCAGGGGAGGGCTGAACCAGGGGTCTCCCACATGGGAATCTCACCCCAGCAGCAAGCAGACTGGGGGGGGGGCCCACATGGGAAGCACACCCCTGTTCAGCATATGGGTCTGCATGGGCTGGGGCGGGACCAGGACTCACCAGGGCTGCAAAGCGAGCACTCAACCCACTGAACCATCCCAGCATCCCCAATTATAAGCTTTTTATCTCCTCTAGTACCTTCTGACCTCAATAAACTAATTTTGCATGATGCTGACTTGTATTCTAAACCACTCAGATTAAAATCAAACATCACCCTTTTAGTCAACATAGTCTGGGGATTTGATGCTGCTGCTTTCATTTTATCATCCACAACACCCGATTCTTTCAGAGTAGCTTAAGTCACCTTGTTAGTCAATTTTATAGTCAAAGATTCTTCTGGAAGTTCTCAGACCTGTAGCTATCTATGATCATTACAAAATGATCATTTAATGATCATTACAAAAATACTTCCTTAAAAAAAATTGTCTATAATGTACCATGCAGACAAATTTTTTGTTTCAAAAATAGAACTAAACTCTGAGCTTCAATAGAGTCAACAGATTCCAGGACACTTGTACTGCCCTGATGGAAAATTATGATATCCAGTTAGTCTGGCAAAAGCCGAACTCAAAAAAATGCTTTATCCAAAACTCCCCCGGTGGTCACCTTTCTCTCCCTCACTGAGCAGAGTTCCTTTGCTGCAATCTCTTTATGCTAAAAGCAGGTTATATATAATACAGAGAGAAGACTGACCAACTTTATGTTCAACTATACTTCCCCTTCCTATGCCAAAATGCTGTGGATGTTCTAGCTACTTAATGTTAATGTTGTAAGAAACATGACAAAATGGGGAAAATGACAATTAAAGAGAAAGTGAATAGTTTTCATGGATGACACTTTACCTTCTCATTACACTCCTTTGTAGTCTTTAGGTACAAACTCAGAAGGTATTTAAATGGGTGAATGAGTAATAACTTAAAAAAAAAAAAAGTCAGATTCTGCCAGCCTCCTTTATTCGTTTATTTGTAAAAAAGAGATCCTTCTTCATCACAGGACAATAAATTAGTACCAAACAAGTTAGTGAGCACAGTATCGTCTGAAATCCTCCAACCTTCTATGCGAATGACCTGTCATTCTAAGAATAAAACAATTTTTACTGAAATCAGCCTGAGTCATCTTAAACACTGTATTTATCATAGGTAAAGAAGAAAACAACTACAGATACTGAAATATAAAAATAAGAAAAAAATGTCTTACATTTGGAGGAATGTCAGTTTGCCACATTCTACCAGAAAGCAATTTTCAAACCAAAAATTTCACCTATCTAAGAAAACACTAATAAATAAATATCCAAGTTTTGGTAGATAAATACTCGTATTTTAACCCTATTTTATTGCTTCAAAATCACTGCTTAGTTGCACAGAAACATTAAAACACTTTAGCATAAGCAAGAGGGAAAAAAGCATCTCACCATTCTGCCTCCTCCTAACAATCCTATTAGATCATGCTTCACTCTCACCTCTCAAATAGGCTACTATGCTGCCTAACAGCATATTCACATCTCCAAGGCTTGTTTTTCATATTTTAAGGCTATCAGTCATGATAGCCCATCCTTGCCTACATCTGGATGAACAGGAGGTACAATAGGAGACAACCAACAAGAACAGATGGACTGGGAACGATTTCTTGTAATTCTTTGTACCCATCTTACACCAAATCCTCTGAGGCTCTAAAAAAACCACTTCATCAGAGTCCCAAACTTCATGTAAAAACCAGATCTTGGTGGCATCTCTGTTATATTGGAAGATTTTTCTTAGATAAAGTGAGACCAGAAAGCTGTCAAGCTGAAAGTGCATGCTGCTACAGGGGCATAGCAGAACTGCACAGAGATTTTTTTAAAAAGTAATAATGTTCTGTGTTGGCAAGGATATGAGAGTTTAGCACTTTTCATACTTTACTAACAGGAGTTTCAAAAGTTGTTTTTTTTTATGAATGAAAAGAGCAATACTAGGGAAAAAAGAAAAACTAAAATTCTGAATAATTTGAGGCATCCATTCCATTTCTAGAAATAAAAGATGTGCATTAACACTTACCTATAAGATTCTCATTAGTGATATTTTATAACTGCAGCAAAACTGGGGGAAAAGGCAAGGGGATATAATAATCCATCTAAGAAGAACCAGCTAAATAAATAACATTTGTTTCATACAATAAAAACGATGTCATCCAATGAAATATAATGCCATCATTAAAATGACATCATTGGGCATTTATCCCAGAGACACGAAACTTGTGTAGCAGCTTCATTCAAAATAGCTAAAAAGTAGAAACAACCTAAATATTCATCAACTGATAAATGGATAAAGTGTAGTACATTCATACAATGGAATACTATTCAGCAGTGAATAGGAATAAACTATTGAAATGGGTAACAACTTCGATAAATCTCCAAGAAATTAGGCTGAATGGAAAAGGCCTATCCAAAAGGTAACATACTGTATGATCCCACTTACATAACATTTCCTGAAATGACTATGTTATAAAACTGGAGAATAGATTAGTGTTTGCCAGGGTATAGGATGGACGTGGAGGCAAGAAAGTGAGCATAGCTCTAAAAGAGCAATAGCAGAAATCCTTGTGGTGATGAAAATATTCTGTACCTTGACTGTATCACTGCCATTACATACCTACATTGTATGTACTATAATTCTGCAAGGTGTCACCATTGAGGGAAACTGGGTAATGGTACAGTATTATCTTTTACAACTGCATGTGAATCTACAATTATTTCAAAATAAGATGTGTTTTTATTCCTTTAATGAAGTCATTATTGACTGTTTAGTGACACGGAAAATTATGTATAATCCCTCTCCCTTTATGAAAATTAGCCAAGACATAGAGACACAAAGTCCCCAAGTCCCAAGGGGAAATCCAGGCTTTAAAGCCATAGGTATAATACATAATTCTACTAAAACAAATGATCAGGAAATAAGCTCAATAAAATGTTAATAATAACTGTAGGTGATTTTAATTTCTCCATTTTTGCAATATGTAGATTTCAAATTTTCTTCAATGAACATATATACTTTAATAATAAAAGGAAATAAACTTTTATAAGTTTTTAATCTATGGAATATCAATTTGTGTTACGTTAGTCTTCCCAGGTAATACAACTAGGTTATGTCAGTAGTCTTTTAAAATGAAAGACTTAGGGAAAAAATTGAAATTACGTGTGGTGACAAATGTTAACAGAACTTATATCATTTGTACTACATACATATATCAAATTATTATGTTGTACACCTAAAACTAATACACTGTTATATGCCAATTATATCTCAATAAAATATAAATACCATGGAAGGATGGAAGGAAGGAAAGAAGGAAGAAAGGAAGGAAGGAAAAGAAGGAAAGGAGGGAGAGAATGGCTTACCTCCCAGAAGTAAGAAAAGACAGGAATATTGGGGCAAGTGGTGCTGGGTAGAAATTTAATCTTGCCCAAACACAGGGCTTATACAGATGGGTTTTTAAGGAAAAAACCAGCTACCCCATGCTTTCTTGCTGAAATGTGGCTATATTCTGGAAGTAAACTTGAGATGGGACAATTCATGTCCATAGTTAAGCATAAATGAGATATAAAAAAAGAATTTATCTAAAGAAATGGATAGTCCTTAGCAGAAACAACTGCATATGGTGAATGTGAAGTGGCCTTGCGTCTCAGATACTTATTTTAAAACATTACTAAGTTTGTAAGTCAGATTTTAATGGATTAAGATTTGGGGTTTTTTGTTTTTTTTGGTTTTTTTTTTAAGTAGGCTAGGAGAAGGGTTTAAGAAAAATAAATCCACTGAACTGTAATCAAAAGTTGGCACACTGAACTTGAGAAAGCTTTCTGTGGCTGATTATGAAGGAACAAACCAGTGTCTTTATGGAAACACAGTCCCATGGAGTTCCAGGGCAAGGCACATATTGTGTGAAAGGTCATTATGAGATGAATTATAAAAAGCCTGTAATCTTGAACTATGCTTACTTTATAAGTCAAATACTGAACACTATTCAAATAAAAAGAAAGAACTGTATTCAAAACATTAAATCCACAAACTGTATTTGTGATACACACACTCACACACACACATGCTATTCTAGACAAAGATGAGAGCATACAAATGTACAAAATTAATATATTTTTTGGTCCTTAGAATGAGCAACAGTTATTACCTGGCAGAATTGTATTTTTCTCTTTTATATAAAATTGCCCTGTCTTAAAATAACATCCCCATTAAAAAAAGGTTATGCCTTTAAAGAACATTCCTGAACCTGTTTCAATTCAGAAGGGTCACTTACTTATTAACTGGAATAATAACAGGGTAAAAGGAGGATGGAGGACAGGGAATAAAAAACAACTTGTACTCGTAGTTATTCTGGTCTAGGAATAAGCAAACAGATCTCATCTCATTTTCTAAGAGCTAGGTTTATATCTCAAGCATCTTATATAACTGTTATCAAGAAGACTTTCTTACTGATTACATCTAAAAAATGGGGGGAGAGAGAAAGAACATGCACAGATGAGAAACAGAAACTCCCTCTTGGCCATTAGAAGAAGCCAAGAGTACAGAAGGTGGAGGGTCAGGTGTGGAGAGAGAGCACCTGCCATAAGTTTGAAGTCTCCAAACACCACCAGGTTGGCGTAACAGGAAAAGGGACACAGCTGGCATCTTGCTATGTATTAATCAATCTGGTTGGCATTCCTGGAAGCCAATTGTCTGCCAAACTAATTCCATGAATGGGAGCCTTCTCAGAATGTATTTAGAATTCTTTCCCTAAATTTCTTTTTCCATGATGGTGCATTTCCAGTAAGTCAATCACCATAAAAGCCTTCCACTCCTCCCTTCCCCTACTACAGCCAAATCCGGACAGCCCCAAACCTTTGGAATTATGCTTCTGGTTCATGTTGTACGTAACTTTGTTCAAGAGAGCGCTCTAGATTTCCCCCCATTTCCCAGGAGGTCCTTAAACAGATAGATGGTTCAGAGCCATGGTGTGCTGTGTCCCACTGGCTTTTTCCACAGCCTGTCTGTGGTTGCCTCCGTTCATTTTATCACTCAGCAACTGCTTGGTAATACCCTGTCATCCCCACCCTACAAACATCCATATCAGCAAAGCTGGGCAGCAACAAGTCAGCAGAATTTAGCCAATCCATTTCTCCTCTAGGGCTGAGGTGACTCAAGTGAAGATGAAGAAACTATTGAAGAACACCATTTCAGGATAAAAATGCTGACTAAGAGAAGCATGGGGTTTTTCCCTTCCCTAAATTGGGAAAGACAGAAGAAAGGAGGATCACGAGGAAGAAGGTAAAGATGAAAGAACATTGTATGTTATAAGGTGCACCTGAGCTGATCCTTAAAGGAAAACACATGCCCCACCAAGTAACTGGGAACCTCAAAACTCCTTGAGAGGATTTATGTTTATATTTTTATTACATTTTTTCCTTGCTTGCTTTAGTTTGAAAATTCACAAATTCTAGCCTAGTATTTAAGGATTTAGAAGAGATTATTTATCAAGTATGGCTGACTGTAGTTTCAGCAGAGGAAGAAGAATCACTAATTTTAAAAAACCAAAGCACGAATTCTAATTTTAGTGCCTCTTTAGTACTGTAGTAGGTGGCATGTGCTGGACTTTGATACATCCCAGGGTCAAGCAGACCTAAGTCCTTATTAAAAATTAGAGGAAACATGAGGTTTGTTCCTGAAATAGCTCTGGCTACTGCACATGCTGCGAGGGGACTCAGCCAAATACACTATAGTATGAGCCACCAAAGCCTATTAATACTTCAGAATATCTGTGTTAAAAAAAAAAAAAATCCTTGAAATACATTAAAACACAGGGTATCTAACCAAGAGAACGCTGTGCTCAGGGGACTGATAACAACACATAATGGAATCAAAGTATTCCTTTGCCCTGCACTGGTAGCTTAAATTTAGCCCATAGAATCCCTACTTTCACACACTCATTATCCAGTATGGATATGAATACCACAAGGCAGCATGGACATGTCCTGATCTGATTAAAAACAGCACAATCATTTCATTTAATAAGAAAACAATTTCTCTAAAATGAACATCCTCACAGCTGAAAAGAAAAATGCCTTCCACATGCAGAATCACAAGCAATTGTTTTTTGTTCCTAATCCTATTACCTCGTCTCAGCTTGGTGGGGTTTTGGATTTAATAGGAACTAAAGAGCTGAAAGAGTAAATCTCCAGGAGTACATTGTTTTTAATGGTTCAACTGGCCACTCCCAGGTCTGGCTGTCTCTCATCCAGCCATGGTAACTGGTAAGAACTTACAACCTCTGAGCTGTATGTCTCTCAACAACAGCATCACCCACATTCTAGCACTTCCCCTGTGGGACAAGTGAAGACACAACAGCACGGTCTAGCTGTGTGCTCACTAAACTGCAGCCACCTCCGGAGCGAAATTTCCTCTCTAATCCTTGGGGATTTTCTCTGCTTACTGTGGTTTGGAATATCGTCCACACCTCAGACTCCAAACGTTAGAAAGCACTAGTTTATCTATAGTTCAGCATTTCATTTCCCAAAGTGTGTTCTGCTGATAACTGTTTACTGCAAAAAAAAAATGTGGCCCTTGGACCTAACACTGTTTGGGAGGTGCTGGGTTAAACAATATAAAACAGGTTTCTTTATTACAGGAATTCTCAGGAACTTCAACCTGCCGAAATGCACCTTAAAGCCTCTAAAGGGTAATAGTGTGTTAAGTACAGTATTTTCCAAACACACTGAACCACAGAACTCTTTTGTTAATAAGATGTGTGATGAGGCTAGGGTTCTGGATTCTCCCAAACTCCCTATAATTTCCCTGTGGGTGGACCCATATTTCCATCCCTCTTGCCCCTAAAGGCCCTTCCCTCAGTGCTCCTATCTCTAATTTCCATTTCCTGCTTAAACTTTCCCACTCCTTCACAAACAAACATTTTTCTTCTCTACTTACAAAACATACTTGAGATATTCAGCATTCATCAACCTTTCAAATAATCTGGACATGTTTTTTTCCCTCCACCACTGAGTCCACATTCCTACTTTCACTTTGAGCAAACTTTTTAAAATTTAGGATATTAACCAAGGAGTATATAGATGGGATTTAGAGCATCCATAAGCTCCTAAAATCATATGCAAATCACATGCAAAATATCTTATATAACTACATTTTTCTAGGGATAGGCTGTACAACTTTTGTAAAGGGTTCCATTACTCCTCAAAATCTCAAACAGTAAAAACTATTATAAAAATGCTTTTAATGCTAAGGAATAATAGAATCGAAAGGAGAAATGTAGAAAATAAAGCATTTATTTGACATTTATGGTAAAAAAAAAACACATACTGAGAGTTTTTAAGTTTGGGGGGCATTCTTCAAAGTAAGGAAACATACTAGAAAGAAAAAATAAGGATAATAAGTCAAAACAAAAAGAACAGGAGCAAGGAAGCAGGGTCTAGGCAGAATCTGAGAGATTAATGGGGAACAGGACTACTACCATTAAAATATTTATATATCCTATACTTGGCCCATTAATACAAAAATCAATTTCCAGAATTATGAGGCTCATCACTAACAAGATAATATGACAGGCTGGCATGTTAACACCCGCAGACTCCTCATTAACATGTGGTCTTACATAGTCACTATGATTTCATGTGGATGCAAAAAGCTCCCTTAGACAACAATTACTATAAACAGAAAAGCAGGGCTTATCCTCAAGTCTTAGAAATGAAAGACCTAAAAAGGCAGGTTCTATCAAGTTTTTGCTTTCATTACTTCTTTACTTTTGAGAGTAAATGACCAATCTTTGGAATTTTAACCAATTTGTCTTCCTTCCACAAAGACATACTGCTCCCATAGAGATCAAATAATGAAAGCTACAGAAACTATAAAAATGTAAATGATCTCAATGAAAGAGCAAAAAAGTCTCCTGTACCTAATAGCTTTTGTTAGATTTTTTTTTTAAACAAAAACTTATATTTCATATAAAAAATTACTATGCTTGGGGAATGAATTCAATATAATAAGCACCAAAGTTTTTCTATATTACCGTATTTTCCGGCATATAAGACAACCGGGTGTATAAGACGACCCCCTAATTTTACAGTTAAAACATAGGTTTAGGCCTATATTCGCTGTATAAGACTACCCCCCACTTCCGCGGCTGTAGTCTTATACAGCGAATATAGGCCTAAACCTATGTTTTAACTATAAAATTAGGGGGTCGTCTTATACGCCGGACAATACGGTAGTTAAATTCAGTTCAAAAATTGGAGAGGTGACATTTATAATGAAAAATATTGTCACTCTACTTACTTCTTCAGAAATACTTGCAGGATTCTTGAAAATTCAATTTGCATTCCACATCATTATCTAAAAACACTAGATGCTCACACTTCTTATAAACTCAATAAAAATAAGCAGGAGGTGGGAATGTAAACTGGTACAGCCACTATGGAAGGCTGTGTGGAGATTCCTCAAAAAATTACGAATGGAATTACCATATGACCCAGCCATCCCTCTACTGGGCATCTACCCAAAAAACTTGAAAACCTTGATCTTTAAAGATGTTTGTACCCGCGTGTTCACCGCAGCACTGTTCACAGTGGCCAGAACATGGAAACAACCAAAATGCCCTTCAATAGACGACTGGATAAAGAAGATGTGGTACATTTACACAATGGAATACTACTCAGCGATGAGAAATGATAAATTACAGTCATTTCTGGCAACATGGATGGACCTAGAGACCATCTTATTAAGCGAAATAAGTCAGACTGA
>PVKE010036098.1:0-16556 GCA_004027555.1 Craseonycteris thonglongyai
CGACGATCGACCAAAATTGGCCTCGCGATCTACCGGTCACGACTATGATCGACTTGTTGGCCACCCCTGATCTAGGCCACTACATGAAGATTGCTGGTGTGTTTAAGTGATGATTTCTCTTTTTTAAGAAAATCAGAACAGGAAAAACTGAACTCAAATAACTAGAACCTCTTATTTGTTTTTATTAACACATTGCGTACGGATCACGAGAATCTTCGTTATTTTCTGAGCCATGCGTTAAGGATGGGTAACGAGAATTCTCGGTTTTACACTTGACCTTTTATTTTTTGCAAGATTTATTTAATTAATGAGGTTTGGTTGATATATAACGAGCAAATATTATCAATGGATAAATTTACGTAAGTACAAAAAATTTCATTGAAAAGTTATAAATAATATGGAAGCAATAGCATTTTAAAGAGAAGAGTTCATTTCAATGTGGTCTCATTTAAATACCTGACGGAACAGAGGGGTATGAGGGTTTTAAACCCCGCCGTACGCAACATGTTAAAAAAAATTTCTCTCTTCTTGTTTTTAATTACACTGAATCAACATTTATTGGAAACCGATGACTGTTGAATTTTGGGTGAATTTTTAAATGAGTACAGTCACTTTTACTCATGGAGTGTTTTGTTTCATTTATTGAAAAGATTTATTAAATATATGTGTGTGTGTGTGTGTGTGTGTGTGACTTATTTTATTGTTTTTGACAGAAACAGAGAGAGACAGAGGGAAGGGAGAGGGCCTAGAGCGTCTCCATAGTTGCACATCATCAGTTTTTGAGATGGTTCGTTTCACACAGGTGGTTGGGAACTGGGCTGGGGGCCTTGTGCAAGGAAGGCACATCCCCTCAGGTCGAGGGCTGAGCCTGGGGGTTAAGAACCAAACTAGAGGCCTTCCCACATGGGAAGCACGCCCCAGTTCAGCACATGGGTCCACATGGGCTGGGTCCGGGATTCGATCCTCAGTCCCTGGGGCTGCAAAGTGAGCGTTTAACTAGCTGAGCCATCCTGGTTTCCCTAAGAATAAATATATTTTTAAGCAATGTACTTATTCTGTAGTCCCTGATATATTTGGCTTTGTTTCCTCCACTTTTCAGGTAGTTATTATTGAATAGCAAAGATTTTTTTAAGATTGCAGAATCCTTTGAAAGTCAAAGCAAAAGTCTTGAGGTTACTTTTTGTTTTACTTACTAGGGTGGTATGTGCAGTAGACACATATATTTCACAAGAATTCTTTGAAACAAAAGTAAAATAAAAAGAAGCTTTTTTAATTGTGTTAAGCAGAACATTCAAGGATCAAAATTATGATTTTTTTTGTATTTTTGACTACAGTATTTTCGTATATGTTCTCTGTGTTCACTGAGAATGAGCCCAACAACTAGGAGAGCACCCTCTAAGCACCTGTAGTGGGTGTTCCTCACAGGGATGAATAAAGGGACACAGATGGGAGAGAGATCAGGCAACATCCAATTTTTATACTCAGGAAATGACATGTATGAAAAAGAAATAGGAATCTGTACTATTAAAAATGTAATATCTGTAGGTGGCTTGTGTAACCTGTACTACTTGAAAAATGAGTGACAAGTTTGGAACCAAATGGAATGTGGAACCATTTCTGCTTAAACTGAGAATTGAGGTGAGAAAAAGTCGTGAGATGATTCTTGCAAAAACTAAATTGCAGCTCCATGGCTAGTTGGTATCTTTCTATCAAAACAAGTCTCTCTGGCTGACTTGATTTATTCTCGAGAAGATTTTGACTTTCTGAAAAGTGGGTCACTTCCTTATCTGAATGAGAAATACACCAGCTTTCAATAAAAAGAAAAAAATGACAAAGTATTTTCTCAACTTTAGTACCAATAGACTCTCTACAAAACTGGAAATTTATTTTATTTCTTTTACTCCCCACATGTCTACAAGTGATGACAGATTTATTTTAACATTCATGAAGGGAGATAAACAGAGCTTAATAAACATGAAGTGTTCTGGCTGTGTCTTCTGCCCACTCCAGATAATGTCTTGTAAGGGTATCTGAACTGTGGACTTCAGCTATATGTCCTGGGATGCTAGCTGGATCCATTGGTGAAAAATTGTGAGAACTCTTTTGATTGTTTTAAAGATGTTCTCATAGCTAGTGTCTTGTGCCTCACTGTGCTTCAAAACCCTTAGTCTTGAAAAAAAGAAATTAAGAATTTTTCTAATGCTTGAGCATTGAAAGATGAAACAACAAACACTACAAACCTTGTCTTTTATAGCTGCTGCAATTTTAGAAATGACAAAACTCTCCATCACAGCCATGAGCAATGGGATACTCAAAATATTATAGGATGAGTCTCTGGTGCCCATCTGTTTAATTGAAACAAAAGCTATTTCTCAGGCTCGTCTTTAAGATCAACCATATCTCCCTCCTGTTTTACAGAAGGTCTATCTCCTAAAACCTGAAGACAGACAAGATGGAAAACTAGAAACTGAAATTGCAATTGGAGCTCTGTTTCAACATTGATCATTTACATAGGTGTTTCTTTAAAGTTAAGATATTTGACTAGGCAATTTATTATGGTAATTTTTCACTAAAAGATTCTAAGGACTAATTACTCTCTTTGGAAAGGAAGTATGGTACAGTAATAAGAATGGATTCAGACTGTTAACAGTCCACCTGGGGGATATTGGTCAACTTTATCTTTTGGCTTTCTCCTTTTTAAAATGGATATGACTCCATCTAAATAATAAGGTTTTTATAAAGATAAAATTATAATATAGGGGAAGCCAGATGGCTCGGTGGGTTAAGCACTTGCTTTGCAGCCCCAGGGACTGAGGATTGAATCCCATCCTCAGCCTGTGCGAATCTATATATTGAACTGGGATGTGCTTTCCATGCGGGAGGCCCCCAGTTTGGTTCTCACCCCGGGGTTTGACACCTGGCTTGAGGGGGTGCACCTCCCATGCAGGAGGTCCCCAGCCCAGTTCCTGCCCTGCTCGGCTTCTGCCCACCTGTGTGGAACAAAACCATGTTAAAAACTGATGACATACAGCTATGGAGACTGCTCTGGGCCCTCCCCTTTCTCTGTCTGTGTCTCTTTCTGTCTGTGTCAAAAACAGTAAAATAAATCTTTCAAGAAAAATTATAATATGCATGTAATAGCTCAGTGCCTGATAAAGGATAGCTGCTATATTATCATTCTTAGTAACAATAAAATAATTTCTTATTTCTCCTAAATCTTGAAATATTTGATGAAGTTTCAACAACTAAATTTTAGGCCCCTGAAAATTATGATCATAATTGTTTTGGCTTGTTTTTAAAATATATTTATTTATTTATTCATTTATTTTGACAGAGAGAGAGAGAGAGAGAGAGAGAGAGAGAGATACAGAGACAGAGAGAGAACTGAACTCGGGGAGCTCCCAGTTCAGCACATGGTTCCGCACGGGCCGGAGCCGGGATTCGATCCCTGGTCCCCGGCGCTGCAAAGTGAGCACTTAACCCACTGAGCCATCCCAGCTTCCCAAAATATAATTGTTTTATTTATTTTTATTTTTGACAGAGAGAAAGAGAGATACAGATACAGAGACAGAGAGGGAACTGAACTGAGGGAGCTCCCAGTTCAGCATATGGTTCCGCACGGGCCGGGGACGGGATTTGATCCCCGGTCCCCGGCTCTGCAAAGTGAGCGCTTAACCCACTGAGCCATCCCGGCTTCCCCTGGCTTGTTTTTAAAAGTCCATTTACATTGAAAAAAATTGTGAACAACTCCTAAATTGTCCTGTTGTCTCACCCACTTACAAGTGAAGGTCAATGTTACTTCCTAGAATGCCCACACATATCAGGGACAAAGGTTTCATCGAGCCCATATTCTTCTTATATCTCCTATGAAGGGTTAAAAATGCAAGCCCAGAAGCCAAAGTATTGAGAAAGTTGTGACGACTTATATTTTGGAAGGTTTCCCCAGCAAAAAATAAATAATATTATAAAATTCACAAGCTGAACAAAAGTTTCAAATAACCTTTCTCCCAACTCTTTCACAAGTTGCCCTTAAATCTTACTTTTTGATCTTAAAAAGCACTTGAGTAATAAAATGTATCCATATAGCCCTGTTTTTTGTTTTTTTTTGTTTTTTTTTATATTTAAAACATTTACTGACGATACTATGTTAAGCTGTCATTTCAAAAATTTTGCCACACATTTGTAGATAATTTGTATTCAGTTGTGCAACACAATAGCAAACAATATTTACCCCATTCATTCTGGCATGGATCATTTATTTTCCTGCCAAAAAGAAAAAAAGGCCATTTTTTTATGTGAGAATAGTGTCAAGAAGGAGTTAACAAGAGCAGTAAGGGCAGAGATAGGATTAGGTGTCCTCATGCCTGCTGGAGAAAATCGGCCCTATCTTTTCCTGAAGAAAATATTTAGCTTTTCTCTGCTGCTAGGTGATTCTTCTATCTATTATTTCCAAGTGATTTCGGTTACAAAATTGGTCTTTACTGTCATAAATATCAATATTTGCACATGTCCTTCTCCATATTGCCAATATACGAAGAAAAGTTAGAATAGTAGAAAACCAAACTACAAATCAAAATCAGCATGTTAGTGGTAGAAAGTACTTAATCTTGCATCCCTAGGACATGTGAAAAAGGATAATGAGAATTTTGTGTGCAAGTCAAAGGTAACTTCAAAAATATACCAGAATTTTAAGAAGTGCCCATATTATAAAGTGCCATTCACTGTTAAAGACGTATAATTTTATTTTGCAGAGTAGCCACAGCTTGAAACAGTTTGTAAAAGTGAGTGAGTAGGGAAAATTTAGAATTTGTGCTATATTTTTATTCTTTTGATAGGTTAAGTCTTCTACCTTTAAGGTAATCTTCTTCAAAAACTGTCTATATACATATAGTGATTATCTTGGATGATGTGTTTTCACTTTTTAAAAAATGAAGTAATTCTATAATATAATGAATTTAACCTTTTTTTTTTGGTGTGTATTTAATCATTTATTTGAATGGCAGCATAACTGAGATAATCTTTACAAGATGATGATTTCTGAAAAAGCCAGAATGAGTTTGGATGTCTGAATGCATCATACTGATAGATTTAAAAAATATATTTTCATATATATCTGTCAGTGAATATACCTATACATCTATCTATAGGTAGATATAGGTATAGATGATATAGATATAAAGGGTGTCCCAAAATTCACGCAAGAAGTGACGCAAATGATGCAATTCACATCTTGCGTGAATTTTGGGACATCCTTTAGATTTAGATAGAGATAGGTAGGTAGGTAGACAGACAGACAGACAGATAGATATAGGTATCAGTGGTCAACCGGGAATTAAAGGGAGTAGCTACTCAAACTCAGTGTGAGAAAACTTATTGAATTTGTGTATGTCCTTTAAGTACATCTATCTTAAATGTCTTTTGGTATTGGAGTTCCATCTAGATCAAAGGTTCCTAGCCCTTATTTATTACTAGAATCCCCAGTGAGTACTTTTAATAACTATAAATTCTTGAGCCTTATCTTTGGGTAGAGGGGCAGGAAACATTTCAGTGCATTTCAGGTGAGTATGATGTAGCATAACCTAACATTAATTAAGGAGTTTGAACTTGGGAAATACATCCCTAGAGAATTGCTATGCAACTTCTCTTGAGCCTGTCTAACTAGGTACACAAAGTATGACTGAGTAACTCTAGTGACTGCAAAACCATTAGTTGCCTAAGTAGCCCATATTTTTTCGAATAGACTTGTTTACAACAAAGATGCCAATATTAAATTAAAATATATGTCTCTTATTATTGGTATTCATTATATAACTTGGGGCTCTGAAGAATAGATTTAATTTGGAATCCATGCTGTAGCTCCTCAACTATTGTAGTCAATGGTAGGCACTCCTACTTTAGTCACTTCCTCCCTAGAAAATATTCCTCATTTTTTTTCAGTCTTTCTTTATGTGACTTTATTAAAATTTGTGCATTCTCTTTGATCTTCTCTGAATTTATCCCTGAGGTTTTTCAGGAAGTGGAGTGAGTGTTTAAACTCAACATAAGTCACATTAGGGCCGTCTTCATTGAGGTCATATGACCTGTGCAATCAATTGTGCAGGACCTTCCTGTTCTTGGAAAGACCCCATGCTTAGTTTAGTGCTCTGCTGCCTACTGCCGCTGACTTGTAATTTGTAATAGTTTTTGAACAAGGGCCTGCATATTTCCACTTTGCACCAGGTCACAAAGTTTGTGTAGTCAATCCTGTGTCCCAGCTTTGATACGGCCAAGTTGTATAAATAATTCATTGCTTCTGCTCTCTGTAACTAATGTATATCATCTGTATTTTAGCAGCCACATCACTGTTTAGTTTATATTCTATTTACAACAAAATGCAACTCTGAGATCTTTTTCTCCTACATACCCATGGCTCCTTCTTGCTGAAATTTTGAAATTGTTGTTGGAAACAAATATAAGATATTCTGTTCATTCAGTTTTAGCATAATCTTTAAAAATTTGGTCCATGGTTGCAGACTCTTGAGATCTTATTAGATTCTTATTGTCAACTAACATTTTTGTTGTCCCTCTTAATTGTACCCCTCGCAAAGAACTTCTAGTCTAGCCTTATAAAAAGCTGGCACATATCATAATAGGAGGCTTTCAGAGATATATGTGGAATAATAGTTTCAACAAATGTGCTCTAATTGCTACGGCTGCTTTAAAGGTATTTGTTGTCTTTAGTTTCAGTAGCAAGTACATGATCTTTCTTCTCATTTCAAAATACTTTGATGTCCTGGTTGTCATTGAGAATGGATGTGAAACTATTACAATTGTAATGGCGACTACTGCTGAAGGAAGACCTACTGTTGAAATTATACTGATTGAAAATTCATCTCACAGCAATTATAATTTAATGTAAATATTGAAAATCTTGTGTTTCTGTGTACCTGGGCAAGGAAGTCCATTTGGCTTGGAGCCTCCTGGTAGTAGTTCTTTTAATTAGTGTTCTAGTGTTGTGTGAGGGAAGTTACACTCAAGTGAGGATGGTACATGAGATATACACATGCATGAACACTTATAATACATAATTTCTGAATTAAACAATTACTTGCTTTTATAGGAAGTTGACTATGTGGACAGTTTTAAGGAAAGTAAAATTGTCCAAATATGAGAATTTCAGTCTTTACTTCAGCCATCTTAATGGTCTGGTGATTGAAATATGAATTAGTTTGCTTATCTCTTGAATAAAATGATTGAATACTAGTCAGGTTCACTGTAATTAGTCTGATTAATTAGATTTTAAAAATATAATAGGCTTATCAGTTAACCAGTACCCATGGGGATTGGTAGATGCTGGATAAATGTAAGTAAACTCTCTGTTAACTGGAACTCAAACAACCAGCACTGTGAAACAACCAGCAAAATCTTTAGCAATCAGCAAAAAAAAAAAAATGTTGCCAATTGCTTGAGTTCCAATTAATGGGAAGTCTAGTATAGTTTTGTAATTTATTTCCCACTCTGATCAGATTAATCATTTCCTCAGAAATACAGGTATGAATCCCTCATACATCTCAAGAAAAATAACTTTATGTTTGGGCCAAATTTGATTTTTCCACATAAAGCTGTATGCATTAGAGAAGTCTGTTATTCAGTGTGTTTTCTGACCTTTCTCATTGTAGATTAATAGATTCAAGACTGAGCTTACAATAAGAGTGGTGTATTGGTAGGAACACTTTAATAAGAGTTCTGGAATAACTTGGTAATAGAATTTAGATCTGTTATTTACCCATAATCTGTAAGGCAAAGGATATATCATGGTTTATCACTGAAGTCTCTCTAATCTCCACTCCTGTAGATATCTATAAATTTATGAAATACCTCCAGAGATATGGGACAATAGACATGGTTTATAATATTGATTCACTTGGCAACTGGAAGGGCAAGCTCAGAAATAAAAGTCAATTATTCTATTCTCATTCCATAGTCTGAAGAAACCATGCTGCTTAGATCTCAAGAAGTGCTTGGTAGCAGTTAAAATGACACTTTAAGAAGCACATGAGAATTTTGTTCACATGTGTGTATATTTATTTACACATTCATTTATTCTTCAAAAAGTATTGCATGTATAATTTACCAGATACTATTCTAGATGCTTAGGATACAGTAAGAAATACCACAGACAAAAACACTCTGCCTTAGTGGGCTAACACTCTGGGGAAGTAGGAAATAAGACAGATCATAAGATAATGAGATAAAATATACTGTGTGTTAAGTATAATAATGAAGTAAAGATACTTTATTAAAGCTATAGTGAGAAGCAAAGCAGCAAATAAATGTGGAGGACCTAGGGAAGGAAGGTAACTTCACTTTAAATATTGTGACCAGGGAGGTGCCCACTGAGAAGATACCATTTGAGTGACGATCTGCAAGAAGTAGGGTGCAAGCTACCCAAACATCTGAGGAAGGATACCCCAGTCAGTGCCAGCAGCAAATACAGAGGCCTGAAGGTGGAAACCTTCTTGCTGTGTTTGTGATACAGCGAATAGGCCAGCATGAAGGGAGATGAGTGAGCCAGGGCCAGAGCAAGATAAGGTCAAAACATAATGGGAAGCCAAGTCTCATAAGGTTTGTTGTCCATTTTAAAGACTTAAGCTTTTACTTTGGATGAGTCACATTCAGTGACTTGCTGCTTGATAGGATCCTTGTGGCTGCTGGGTTAAGAATAGTCTGCAAGGGCAGAGGCCACAAAACTGGTTAAAAAACAATTGATATTCCATAGCCAGACATTATCTTCTCTTGTAAGCTAGTTTCTATTACCAAAAGTGTCTTGTATTATATGTAGACTGGTCTGCTACTATTGAATGTATTCACTTATTTATAGCTATAATATAGTTGTTGACTGGTACAAAATGCAATATGAGTTGTTACTCTAGATAGAAGTTATATACTTTTGGT
Source organism: Craseonycteris thonglongyai (assembly GCA_004027555.1). NCBI lineage: Eukaryota > Metazoa > Chordata > Mammalia > Chiroptera > Craseonycteridae > Craseonycteris > Craseonycteris thonglongyai. The sequence goes on from PVKE010036098.1 coordinate 8,935, forward strand.
TGTTAAAGTACATATGACCTAAGCTGCCCATTTTTCCTATATTCATAGATCCAGGACAATCCAGTCCAATTAAAGAAAGATTTATTGCACACTTACTTAGTGTCCAGCACTCTTCCAGTTACTTAAGATGGCTCAGTGAACAAAAGAGACTAACATTCCTGTTCTCATGGAATTACATTTTAGAGGGAATAGAACAGACAAAAATAATGCAAAAATAATAGACACAGTCAGTAATAGAATGAGTTTATTAGAGGATTATGAATGAGAATGGAAAGAAAAAGAAAATATATACAAAAGTACAGGATGGGGTAAGTCATAGTGTTAATCAAATATTCTGGTTAGGACTTATTAAGAAAATGAGTTTTAAGCAAAATTTTAAAGAGGTCAGAAAGTCAGCAATGGGGGTTTCTGGGGGAAGAATATTCCAGGCAGTGGAAATAAGGAGAGACAAGTAGCAGGCAGTGTAGGCAGACCCACGACTGTCACGTGCAGATCACAGCAGGGACATTAGTATGTCTGGAGCAGAGTGAGCAGTGGAGAATTAATGGTGGGAGGGAGAGTCAGAACATAAGGTTGTGTGAAAGGCCTTGTAAAGTCTTTGTATGAAATGGAAAGCCAAGAGAGGAAAAAATATGATCTGACCGAAGCCTGTCCTTCAATGTTGTACTAGGATATGGAAGGGCAGCCACAAAAGCAGGAAGTCAGGAAGCTATGACAGCAATTCAGGTTAAAGACGATGAAGGCTCAGATGAGGATGATGATGGTAAAGGTGATGAGAAATGGTCACATTTTGGGTTTGCTTTGAACGTAGATCTAGCAGAATTTCCTTACAGATTGGATAAGGCCAGGGTCCCCAACACCTGGGCCGTGGACTGGTCAGTGATCTGTTAGGAACTGGGTCACACAGCAGGAGGTGAGCAGTGAGGGTTGGTGAGGGACTGAAGCTTCATTTGTGTTTATAGCTGCTCCCCATTGCTTGAGTTACTGCCTAAGCTCTGCCTCCTGTCAGATCAACAGCGGAATTAGATTCTCATAGGAGCACAAACCTATTGTGAACTGCGCATGCGAGAGAGCTAGGTTGCAGGTTTTTTGTGAAAATCTAATGCCAGATGATCTGAGGTGGAGCTGAGGTGGTGATGCTAGCACTGGGGAGCAGCTACAAATACAGATTAACATGAGCAGAGAGGTTTGACTTCACAGAGACCATAATAAATCAGTTATTTGCAGACTCATCTCAAAACCCTATCAGTGAGTGGCAAGTGAAAATTAAGTGCACTTAAATGTAATTAAGAGCATTTAAATGTAATACACTTGAACCATCCTGAACCATCCCTCCCACCCCTAGTCCATGGAAAAATTGTCTTCCACAAAACTCATTTCTGGTGCCAAAAAGGTTGGGACCACTGAGATGAGGGATCTGAGACGAAGAGAGAAGGCTATGATGACAGTGACATTTGACAAGGCCCAAGAGACTAGAAGAATGGATTCCTCTCACCTAAGATGCGGAAGATTCTAGCAAGAGAGAATTTAGGGGAATATTAATTGTCTTACTTTGAACAAGATAAATTTGGACATCTAAGTAGAGATGTCGTGTAGACAGTTAATAAATTCTGGAGTAGGAAGAAGGGTCTGGATTGAAGATATAACTGAGAGAGTCGTCAGCTTCTTGTGGTATTTGAAACCATGAGACAGCAGGATGTCTCCAAAGGAGTGTCTGAAGATGGAGCAAAGAAGAATTCCAGTGGCTGGCTCCTGTGTACTCTCATTAAATTATCTGGAAAATGAAAAAAACTCAAATAGCTCACAATTGGACTTGACAGCTTCTTCTACCATAACAAAAAAAGTTCGCTTATTAAAATACTTTAAACTTATTTTAGATCAAAACTATCCTCTAACTTCCCTCGAAGCATGAACCTTTGTGGATAGACTCATAGCATAGACTTTCAAAAGAAAGCCATGAGTAGGTGTCACCTTATATAAGACTCTAGTTGCTTGGTAGTGATCACTTGGAATGCTGTGCTATGGAAACATGGAGGCTGGACATAGGCTTCATGGGGAAAGAGCCCCCGAGTGGCATCATGCGGCCTGTCAAGGAACAAAGCAGGTAAAGGGCTGGATGCATGCCACAGGTTTGTTGAGCTCAGTCTGTGCGAATATCACACATGAAACTCCATTTGGCTCCTCTTGCTTTGGGGGTTGAACTCTGCTTTACAAATTGGATAAGATTACAAAAATGACTTACCAAAAAATCTGCATTATCTGTGTACTCTGCATCAAACAGAGTACCCTGCTCTATTAACTCCGAAATTGTCTTATTTATTTAAATTTTTTTATTTCAAAATTTTGTCAGCTTCTGTATTAATTTCAAGTTTGGTCCACTCGGTCTATTATTTAACATCAGTAGCAAATAGGAATGAGATGCAGTTATTGCACTATTATCATTGTTATAATCACTTTATGGAGAAGCTTGCCAAGAATAATTAGAAGTCATTTGCAACTTCATTGCTCTTCTATTGGCCATTGGCTTTGCAAACAGAAACTAGCTCTAGCCAAGTGACACATGTTTCATATAGTTTCCTGTTTTGTTTTGTTTTTGGGTTGTTGTTGTTTTTTTGTTGGTTTTTTTTGCGTGCTTATAGTCTTTTAATTACCAGTGTAGTAAGTAACACTAACTGAATTGGTCCCCTGAAAGACAGATGCCAATTCTAAACATTGCTGAGCAGGGATATATTTCTTTCCTAAAATTTTAAACTTATGTGTTGATTATATGAAACTACTTGTAGATGAGCCATGTGTATAGCCTTCTGCCCTAAGAGAATAAATAGTCTCTTGTTTAATAATGAACTAATTTTGCCATCAAAAACCGAGAGAGATTTGAACAAATAGAACATTCTGGAATCTAATTACTACTAGAAAGTGTGCTTCAGCTTTAATTATACTGAAATGAAACTTACTGTCATTTGGCTTTCACACACACCTGGTCCACATTAATTACTTCCATATAGCAAGTTCACCTCTATGGGTACTTGGGGCACATTTTCAAAGCAAATACTTCCCACTTATTACACTGATAACCACCATGGTCCTCAAGCCTAAAGATCCATTGGAGGGCTGACCAAACTCTTTTTTGAGAGCTTGGGAGGGTGATTTGTAGGCAAGCGTATGGAAATTTTCAAAGCAAAATATTTCCACCACATTTTACATACAAATGCTTACTGGGGTGAGATATGTGATGAATGGTGAGCACACACTGTCCAATGACCTTTATACCCTGGAGAACAGGCATATAAGGCCTGCCAGGCTACTGATCTCGCAGTGTCCCTGGGCTTGAGTGGATACAAAGCAGCTGTTAGAGGCACTTGCCTCCCCAGTAGCTTCCCACTGTGTGGGGGATGGCGGGCTGCCACATAGTAACACATCAGACTCTGCACTTGTCCTAATGAGCGATTAGCCCACATGCCATCTTCTCTTTATAACACATAGCTAGCTCCACCTTTCATCAGCATCTTAGGCCCTTCTCAGGAAGTGTAAAGTTCTTAAATATTTCGAAGTGCAATTCACTTAATATCCCAGTTTTTAAAAGTGATGTTAAAGGAAGAATATAGCATTGGTTCTTCAGGTGTGTCCCCAGACCAGAATCCTTAGTATTGTTTCAAAACTTGCTAGACGCTTCCATTCAGGATTTACAGAATCAGAAGCACTAGGGAGGGGACCTAGCAATCTGAGTTTTCACACATCCTCAGTGTGAGCCTGATACTCAAGGAAGGTTGGAAAGCACTGGTCTCAGGCACATTTCTCAGATTTTAGTGCTCATAGGAATTGCCTGGAGAGCTTTTCTGGGTGTGTTTGAACATCTTTATGACTCTTAGAACAAGCACCCAAGCTTTTGTGTCTCTTAGCAAATACATTTGTGAAAAATAATTTTGGCATCATGTTTACATGCCCCTATTTTCTTTCACAACATGATTTAATGCTTTGAATCAAGCCTCACCAAAACTATTATTTGTGAAGTTAGAAAAAAAGAATGTTTCTAGGTGACACTACATTTTTTCTCTTATGCTATAAACTATATGGTCTTTCTTATTAGATAAGATACTATGTCATGATTGTCCAATGAATTTAATAGATTTAGAGAGGCAAGAGAATAAAAGGTTTAAACTGGAAAAACTGACTTATGCAATAGAACAATATACAGTGTGTATTAAAAATGTATATGTGTATTATGTATATGTATGTATATACATATACAGGCATACACGTGTGAATACATATGTACATGCATACATATAACACACATATAATTGATGTTCCTTTCATGTTTCTGCTCAGTGTTGAAACATTGCTTCCTTTTTAAATTCTATGAAGCTGAAAAATTTGCATTAAGTTTTCCTTAAACTTCTTTAATTTTTCTCATAGATAAACAGCCTTTTAAACACACTTTAATTGTCATTTGATTCACTGACATAGATGACTGAATTCAGATTATTTAACATTTTTTGGATGTTTTATAATTACTGAAGTTGGAGTAGTGGGTTACTGAACACAATATCATGTATGGCCAAGGGAGAACTGGCTATTTTCACAAATCCCAAAGAAAGCACAGTTTATATTGTGATCCTTTTTATTTCCCAAACAGAAGAATAACTCAATTTTAAAACACCAATGAGGGGAAGCCGGGATGGCTCAGTGGATTAAGCACTCACTTTGCAGCGCCGGGGACCGAGGATCGAATCCCAGCCCGGGCCCATGTGGACCCATATGCTGAACTGGGGAGTGCCCCCAGTTCAGTTCTCTCTCTGTCTTTGTTTCTGTGTTTCTCTCTCTCTCTCTCTCTGTCAAAAAATTAATAAAATAAATAAACTTAAAAAATAAAATAAAATACCAATGAGAACACCATTCTATTTCCAAGTACTTTAACTTCTAGGTTTTTTTTTCCCTGCTTTCAAAATCTGTTTTGTTTTCATTTGAAAATGTGGATTTTAAGTAGGAAAAACGTTGCTGATAGACATCAGTTTCACTCAGAAGTTAAAATAAGCTATTGCTAATTTCACTGCATTGGAAATGCATTAGGTGATATATCGGGAGTGAATATTTTGGGAAGGCTGATTTGATTTTGATTTTGGTTATACTATCATAAGTTCATAGTTCAAGTATATAGTTTTGACCCTGACACTGAAATTATGGCTTTATCCATCTGTTCAGGTTGCTGTAATTATAAAGAGTCATACACAGGGAGGATTATCAACAGCAGACATGTATTTCTCATGGTGCTGGATCCTGGAAGTCTGAGATCCAGGTGCCGGCCAGTTGTGTCTGGGAAGGGTTTGATTCTTGGTTCATAGGTGGTCATCTTTTAGCTGTGTCCTTATACGGCAGAAGGGACTAGGAAACTCATGAGGGGTCTCTTTTATAAGGACACTAATGACATTCATGTGTGCTTTATCCTCACGACTTACCCCCTAATAGCCTTTTCACCTCACACCATCACATTGGGAGTTAGGATTTTAACATATGGATTTTGGGGGTACATAAACACTTAGTCCATAATTGGCTTCAAAGAAAAAAGAATTTTCACTTCAACAAACTGAAATATTTTCAGACTAAATTTACGGGTATTATTGTTTATAATGACTCCTTAATATTAGGAAGTCATTATAAACCGATTTTAAAAAATGAATCTTTTTTAAAACTTACATTTAGTGACTCAAGTTAAACAACTTGAACATGTGATTCTTATTGTTAAAAAAATAGATTTTTTTTTCTAGCTATAATATTTAATAGTTGTTCAAAGAGGATTCAGGAAAACACCATGGGAAAGATTACAATAAAATTTGCATTTCTTTGTTTTTGAAACTGTTCACCAGGAATTTTTGGATGAGCATTCCCCATTTGTCCTTATCTTTAAATTCTCTGACACTTTCATTCATTGAAGTTTTAGAGAATATTGAATTTTTACATAGAGAATTTTCTCCTGGTCCACTAACAATATTTTTGCTTTGACATTTTTATTGAAGACATAATTTTAAAATATAGTTTCACTTTCTTTTCTTAGAAAGTGAGATTTACTGAATGTATTTGAATCCCTTCCTGGTGATCAATAAATTTGTAGAACTGTTCACAAAAGTACTTGGATGTATTAATAAGAAAAAAATAAGTTCTCTAATTGTTGAGTTTAGTAATTGTGTTAGGTGTGTCTTTTCCATAGAAGAGGTCAGAAAAAAATTAAAAGGTTACCTTTTTATGGTAAGAAATGAGCTATTATTATTTTTCCAATATTTGTTTTAAACCCGCAAATACAATAATTTAACAAGTATTTATTCAATTCCTACTATGAACCGGATGTGAATTGGAGCAGAGGAATAAAGCATAGAGCATAGTCCCTACCCTAAAGGATCTCAACATTTAAAGAGTTGATCAAATGTCAACGTGATGTCGTAATTCAGAGTGGTGTATTATATAAATGACAAACAAGCCAGGAAAACTGTGAATTACATAAGGGTTCAGGAAATGAAAAGATGAACTAAAATAGTTCATCAGCACTTTAGGAGAAAGCTGGATTTGAGTTAGAATTTGAAGAGACTGTTAGAAGATACATCAATTTTGGAGAAATAGGAATATGTCACTGTGTTTGGGGAGAGAAATAGCTTAAGTACAGATCAAAGTTCACTTTACTTACTTAACTGATAATGACAAGATTACCCTGGTTGGATCAAGGGACATGTGGAGGAATCACAGGACAAAAATATACATTGAGTATGTATAATTTGGTCCCTTTGTGAAAGGCCAAAGAAGTTGAAAATTTTCTTAACCAAATTTCAGTTCCTATAAAAACTTTTTATTTAGTAGGAGAAAACATACAATTGAATTCATAGTATGTAAGGATAAAATGCCTTTGTTTTTAATTGTTGCAAAAAATCTCTATTAATTAAGGTGGTGAAGTGTGTGCCTATGTAGCCATGTGTTTGCATGACAGTGTTGGAGTTGTCACTTATCACAATAGAAGGTTATAGCTACCCACCCAATTAGGCACAGGGAGAGCAAAGACTGGATATGGTGAGCTGTGTGTCACTTTGCTCCTGCGAAATCATTGTCTCCTGTGCTAATCAACAGTGACATGTTAAATCATGATGAGTGACAATTACAGACCTCTCATTAGAGGAAATGATTGCAAAACTAGGCAGATTGATGAGCTGATTGGTGTTTCCTCAGAAACCAAGCTCCTCCCAACCAGCCCTCTTCTGACAACAGGGCTGACTATTATCAAATATGTATTTAAAGCAATTCAGCTGGTGCATCTTCACTTGGCAAAATAGGTTATGATTGCTTAGAAATTTATGCTGAGAGCAAAGTGTAGCATATCCCTCTGAATTATAATAGTACTCATTATGCTGAGAACACTGTGCTTCTCTGGAGAGTTTACACCTCTAGTTTGTACAACAGCATCTGGGATGTTAGGAGCCGATTTACATTATGTTTATACATGGAAAATGCAATAGGTGGACAGAGCATTTTGCTCAGGACTGCCTGGTGAATCGAAAGCACATTGTCAGACTCAAACTTCATTTTGAACTTCGCACTTCCAATTGCGGGTACCTTTAACCGAAATAGAGTTCACCTCTTCC
>PVKE010036099.1:0-16554 GCA_004027555.1 Craseonycteris thonglongyai
CTGTCAAAAAGTAAAATAGAAATAACTATGCACTGAAGACAAAAAGATAATTTCTCTCTATAAATGTGAAAAGATAAAAAAAATTAAAAAAATAAATAAATAAATAAATAAAAATAAAATAGTAGAGCAAGTACCATTGACATTATTTTATACTCAGTGTAGACGGTTACAACAAAATAAAGCTGTCAAGCATAAAATGCACAGAAGTTTAATAAATCCTCATTTATCTTTATTTGATTAGTTTGTGTCAGGCTCCAGTAGGTATATTTTAGGTCTGGGACTCGCACAGCAAGTGCTACCATTGTCTCAATGATAGTTTAAGGGTGGATCTCATTAACTATCCTTCAAACACTTCCCAAAACCACATTCATGTCCTGGAGGTTAGAGCTAAATTATGGACAGAAGATGTAGTCTAGAGACCTGTAGCCAGTGCATCAGTAGAACAAACGCCACTGTATGGAGGAAAGGGTAATTTTTAAAATAATTTTTGTGTGTATGTTATATAGCATTTTCTTCTGTTAGAATGGTTTATCAAACATAGTTTTTATTTCCCTTCTTCTTAAAGGTTATTTAGGATTAATAGATGTACACTATGTGGAAGATTGAAATGAAATTGCAAATATAAATCAACATCAACTTAATCAAATAACTTTTCCTTAAGCTAACAATGGTCAGTGTGTCTACTGAAGCAGTCAAATATTTTGTGGTTTTTTTTTTAAGATTTCTTTTTTATTGTTTTTCACAGAGAGAGACAGAGAGAAGGGGGAGGGCCCAGGGCAGTCTCCATAGCTGCATGTCATTGGTTTTCTACATACGTAGTTTTATTCCAGAGGTGGGCGAAGGGCTGTGCAGGGCAGGAAGAGCTGGGGGGCCTCCCTCATGGGAAGCATGCCTGGGGTGGGAACACAACTGGGGGCTTCCCACATAAGAAGCTTGCCCTGGGGATAACCGAACTGGGAACACACCCCAGTTCAGCGTATGGGCCCATAAGAGATGGGGCCAGGATTAGAGCCTTGGACCCTGGGGCTGCAAGACAAGTGTTTAACTAGCTGAGCCCTCCTGGCTTCCCCAATCAAATGTATTTTAAAAAATGAAAGTATTCATTTTGTTTCATTCTATGATCCAGGGAGCTAATAAAATGGAGATAAACCAAGAATTTATTGAGCTCTGGATTTCAGCTTACTCATCTTGAAAACAATGGGTAAAAATTCTAACACAAGTAAACTTTAAATTGACTTATTTCCATTGATACATTACTGTTCTCACATATGAAATGCACTTCTAATCCAGTGAATGTTTATTTCTCAAAATTTTTTTCAAAGGTAACATTTTTTCCTTTAGTTTAATTTTGTTATCTTTTGAAATCATATGAACTTTCTTCCTTTTTTTTTCTTTTTATTATGAGAAATTTCAAACATACAAAACTTGAGGGAACAGTAGTATGCCCTCGTAAACTGACTACCCAGCTTCTAAATTACCAATATATGGTCAATCTTGTTTCATGTACCAAAAACTCTCTCTCTCTCTACCAGATTATTTTGAACTAAATACCAGCTATCACAAATTTCTTTTTTTCTAAATAATTCAGTACATAAAGATTTCTAAACTTAGTACTATTGGCATTGTGCCTATCTCCATAGAATGTTGTTAAATATTTGGCTTTTGAGGTATTGGATAGGTCAGAAATAGTATATTAATACTGGTTTAGTCCGTAGTTCTCTTACACTGATCAAAGTCAAACATCTTTTAACCTGTTTAAGGGATATTTGTTTTTATTTTTCTGTGAATGCAAGGCTCATGTCTCTTACCCACTTAAAAATATGGTTTATTTGTTCTATTTTAATAAGTTCTTTGCATATTAGGAATATTAAAACTTTATTATTTAAGTTGCAAATACTTTTCCCCATTTGTCTCTTTACCTACCTTGTGGCATTTATGCCACCCAAAAGATTTTTATTGTTGCTAATATTGTTTTGGGGGAGGAGAAATCAAATTTTGAGTCACCATTAAGGTTTTCCCACCCCAGTTATAGAGAAATTCACTCATGTGTTCTTCTGGTACTTTTATGGTTTCAATTTTACATTTAAATATTTAACTAATCTGGAATTTTTCATAGTGCATGTTATAAATAACTAATTCAAACTTATCTTTTTATATCTGTCCCAATACAACTTACATAAATTCATCTTTTCATCTGAGGTGCCATCTGTATCATAAAGTAAAATTTTATATAGAATTGGATCTACTTCTGTTTTTTTCTTTTCTTTTCCACTGATCTGATTGTCTTTTCATGCAGCGCCATTTAAAGTATTATTATTCATAAACTATTTAATATTTGAAAGGGTTATCCCTTCTTCACTTTTTATTTTCTTAACATTTTTATGACTTTGATTTCTCTATTCAAAAACATATGTCTTCCATGTGGCTATGTCATACATTTTGACTTTTAAGATTATTATATGGTTTTCCTCATACAGGTTTTGGACATTTTTATTAAGTTTACACCTAACTTTATATTCTTTATTTGCTTTTGTAACTTGGATCATGCCCGTCATTCTCTGTTTGCTATTATTTTGTTGTTTGTATGAAGATTATTGACTTTTGTGTATTGGTTTTTATGACCCAACACTTTGTTTTCTTATTATAGTGGTTTTTCAATTCATTCTTTTGAATTTTTCAGATATACAACCATGTTGTTTATTAATAGGTATGGTTTTAATAATTCCTTGTAAATTCTTATGCTTCTGTTTATTTTTTCTTATCTTCTCTTAATGTTTAATACCTCTATTATAAAGTTAAAGAAATGTAGACATAATGTGAATCCTTGTTCCTGACTTTATTAGAAATTCTCTAGTGGTTTCCCACTAAGAAATATGCCGGTTAGTTTTAACATAAATGGATACTGAATTTGTCAAATACCTTTTTTCTTCTATTGAAATGGCCTTCTGATGTTTCCCCTTATCCTAATTTTATTAATAGATTTCCTTAAGTAGCAACATCTTTACATTTAAAAAATAAATTTACTTGTTCATGATGCATTATCTTTTAATGTGCTATTGGGCTCTGTTTCATATGTTTTATTTAATTTTTTCATTAGTATTAGCAAGTAAGAATTGTCTTGCTTTCAAAACAATCTTTGGTTGTGAGCTTTACATTATACTCACTCTATTGAAAGAATATGGAAGTATTTCTTCTTTTTCTGTGCTCTGGAGTCATTAAAGTATTATCCGGATCTTCTTAGCATTAAATGTTTGCAAGAATTTTCATGTGAAAGAATTTTTTTTCCTGGTGATTTTGTGTGGAGCGGAGCGGTGTCCCTTAATTTACCTTCTCTATTTTTTCTTTTGTAACCAGTCCATTTTATCCTCTGTCCACTGGAATAAATTTTGCAATCATGTAATGTTGTAGAACATTTAATCATTTAACCTAAGAATTCAAATGTACTTTATGGAGTGGTACAAACTACCATTATATATATTTTTTAATTTCCCCTATTTTGTGGAAGGCTTCATAAAACCATTGAAACTACCAATCTTATTAACTCAATAATTTATTTTAATTTTCATATGTAGTCCATAGTTCAGTAATCCTGGGCTATTACTAATTGTCACCTCAGAATGTGCTCTCTACCCTTACTCTTTATCTTCTTAATTGAATCATATATCCACAATTTCCTTGTTCATGAGTTCTTACATGTCTCCAGTTCTACTCTAGTTTCTGTAAACCCATGAGGGACATAACGCTGTAGAGTCAAGTTCTAGTAGACCTTGGAATGCTAGATGTGAAATTGAAGAAACTCCAATTTGCTCAGGGTATATTCTTACTGAAAACCCTGCAGCTTGCCAATAATCCTCATAATCAAAGTCAAGATAAGGCTTCTTCCTGATCTATGACACTTTTTCCTGAATTGAAAGAGCTTTTAAATGAATTCTGTTTACTAATATCAATTCATTCAGATCAATGCTTTCCATGTGTTTTCCTACCATCACACTTCAGCAAGAGCCAGCACAAAATGATTGATTTTGTCCACAGTGGTAGCACAACATTGACAAATGTTCTAAATGGAATCTTTTTGAGAAGGACATGAAATCAATGACCTAACATTATCCCTGAAGCTCACACCATCCCCCTGGATAGAAAGCAACCTCCTAACTGATGTGTGCTAAAAAACATTGTTTAGGGACACATGATCCAAATCTCAGGGTTAGTTAAAGCAATGTAGCACTGGCTTCATCTGAGTCAACGGTTAAGAGGAACAAAATAAAGTCGCTGTTTCCTATTCAGAGACACCTCTCTGAAGGTTTGTGCTCATAAGTTAAAGGTAATTGAGGGATATTCCTACATTTTTATTAGCTGATTACTTCTACAGTGAGGTAAGAATTATACTCAGGCAGTTCTAACACAATGTGTCAATAAACAGAATTTTCATATAAATACAATTTTCACAAAAGAAAGCAATCTGTGACTATGAAGAGAAAAATGCCACACACAAGACAAGTGCAATTAAAATAACAAAAGCGTGGGTGTGCTGTGATATCTCAGCAGTTTGAGTGCTTGCCTTGCAACTGTGAGGTCCAGGGATTGAATCCCAGCCCCAACCTGCACCAACCCATTACACTGAACTGCAGAATAACTGATAACCACTGGGATGGTGGTGAAGGTTCTTGCCTCCCATGTGGGAGGCCCCCAGTTCAGTTCCTGCCTCACACGGACCCACATCCACTGGTGTGGAATGAAACCATGCCACAACTAAGGATGCACAACTATGGTGACTGCTCTGCCCACCCCCTCTCTCTGTCACCTTCTCTCAAAACAATAAAATAAATCTTAAAAAAAAAATAACAAAATCATCTAACTATTAAAAAGCGACATTTGAGACAACTCAATCAATAACAGAATGATATCTAACAATAGTTGAATTGCCTTAATACATATATGTCACTATTCTAAGCACTAAAGACTAAGCACTAAACACATTTACTCTTCAAAACAACCTAACAACATTCTAGGTTCATCTCAATCTCCTTCAAACTCTAGTTGCTTTGGGGCAGAAATTATAAGCTGATTCTAAACCTCATATGTAAATGAATATACATATGGTAGAATATAATATGGTAGTTTCAATAGTGTATACTATCAGCCTAAGTACCATAAGTACAATAATTTCTTATTTGTAAGAATATTTATTATTTGACACATTCCTGAGAGCCACACTATTGAGTAAATGTGCTCACAAGTCAAGACAGAGTAATTGAAAATCACTGGGAAACAGCAGGACAGGTTGATGATCGGGACCCTGTGAAATAACACTGCAATGAAACTTGAGTGCACATATAATTCCAGGGAACCCAACCCCGCCTTAACCATCACTATCCCTTGGGTGATTAGCAAATACACACTTGAGGGACTCTCTAGGAGAATCTCTAAAGTCAGGTCTCAGAACTTGGAGTTTAAACATCCCGCAGAGCTATGATACAAGAATAGCCAGGTTTGGGAGCAATTTTGTCCATCCTCAGCCTTTACTTTGAGTCACGTCTTCCAGAAGATTGAAACCCTGGAACCCCTCCAACAATTCTCTCTAGTGAAGAAGTACCCACTTACTGGGCAAGCAAGGAATCAGTTTATCTAATCTGATCCTGTTACAGTTAGAGCAATTTCTTCTTGTTGATTGCCATCAGCAAAACTTGGCATTCAGCTAGTGGATTCCTCCTTCTGCTGAAATTTGTGATTACAATGCCCTTAACAAGCTTTCTCAGCTACATATAATTTTGTTCCCGCACACATTCTAAATTTTGTCTCCCTGACAATTAGCAGCTCCCAAACATTGTTTTCCTCACTTTGTTACTACAAGTACTGAAGATAGTGAGTGAATGTTGGATGGAATAAATTAAGCTTCAAGAAGTTTTTGGAAGTTTACTATTTGATCTGATGAGCGTTTCTACATGTCTTTATAAGAAGGCTGCATGACTTTCTTTTTCATAAGGGAGTCATACTTCTTTTTAATGCTTTCCTAGGTCCTTTTAGCCAGGATTTCAGCTAGCAAAAAATAAATAAATGTAAATATCTTGCAATTCTGATAAGCCTTATACTGATTGAATCGTTGATGCATATTATATCCCTTCCAGGTTGGAAAATCTTATGATTCAATAAGGCAGATTAGGAATTGTATACAAAGAGGCTAACATCTTCTGAGATCAATCAGTAAGAACAGAACATGGGTTTTTCCGAATTCAGTGGTTCTCAGACTTGGTTCCTTTTATAACCTCCCCGTATCCCCATGCCAAGGCCATACCCTAAACCAAGTAAATCTAAATCCTGTTGAGACAAAAGCATTTGTATTTTTTGACATTCTCCAGAGGATACCAATCAAGTTTGAGAACCCTACCTCTTAGCCCAGAGATTCTTCACTACCAATGAATGATTCTTACTTTGGACAGCTGGAGGTAAACTTCATCGCACACCATAGCTAATAGGAGAGAAGCATGAACCACGTTCATGAAGACATATATTTTTCTAATTCAGTGGTTAGTTGGAAGACAGTTCTTTTCCCACCGTAGGTACCCACCTCAGTGGGCCAACCAGCATCAGTCTCAAAACAGTTCTTTTCCCACATTCTGACATGGGTATGCTATGCTCTCATGCCAGTCAATCCATTTCTTTTCTGTGTAGGGTTATGAGATATATGCAAGGACATATATATAAACATAAGCTCCTACTCTTTAATAATGTCTCCACACAGAAAAAAAATACTGTTTTCAGTTAAAGAAATGCTTATTTAAAAGATGTTTTACTAAGTTTTCAGACGTTGGCCTCATAATCTTGCAAATCAGATTCCTGTTCTAGCTGGCTGCTGTTTTGAGGAAGTTATGCCAACTTCTACTGATTTGCTTCATTATCTAAGAAGAGGCATACTAATCAAAATATCTGTCCACGAAGTCTGCCTCTCTGAGATGTAAGGAAGCCAAACTTGATAGCATCTATGGGTTCATAGTCATGTATCTATGAAAATAAGATGAGTGTCATATTATTACAACTTTTTCACTTAAACATAATTCTAGGTAACTCACAGAACCATGTAATTCCAAAAATAAGAAAGATTAAAAAAATAATCCAAGACCTCTTTAGGAAAAGAATGTGGGCTGATCATTATTTTAGGTGATCTTTAATAAGAAGGATTTTATGAGCTTAATAAATGCTGGAAAAGAGAGGTTATATTTACAAAGAATAGAGTTAGTCCAAAGGAAGTGACTATTTGTTTCACAGGGTCTCTTTCTACATTATGTCTATGCTTATGTCAATTAAAACTTCTAAATTGAAATATTATTTCTGCAATATGTATGGTCTGAGGCTGAATGAAAAATAAAGAAGGTATTACACTTAATCCTTAGGTGGATAGGAAGAAAATAAACAAAATATTGAGTCCCTTCATCTGATCAGTTATTTAAAATGAGCTCTACATGAGGAAATCTAGGGTTCTAAGTCCAAAAGGTATTCAGAGAAAAAGAAAAAACTCCTAAAAGATGAGCAATGGGAGTAGAAAGAATCAGGAAGGCTTCATGAAGGACGTGAGCTGAGCATGGACGCTTGATGGGAAAGTAGGAAAGGGAGCTTGGGATGAGCAGAGCACTCACTGGTCCTACAGGTAGAATGTACACCTAGTGTCACTGGCTACAGGAAATTTGACTTAGATGGAAACAGAGGAAGCACTTGGTGGGGGGCAGGGAGAGAGAGGGCAGGGGGGCCTCGGCTGATGCGATTGCATCTGGAGCATCAATGTTGACTGCAGTATAATGTTAAGAGGTAGCTATTGGAGCCCTGGTTTAGAAGTTTACTTTCAGCCATTTACCCACCATGTACAGGCCACGGGCAAATTACATAACCCTTGATTCTTAGGGTCTCTACCTACAGTATAAGGTATCTGGCTCAGTGCCTTTAATCACATGAATTCCATCTTCACTCTTGACAAAAAAAAAAAAGAAGGTAACTATAAAAAACATTTTGACCAATGATACAATGTAACAAAAAAACCAAGTAATTAATCAGTTAGCATAGGTTACTTTATGGCTTAAAATGAAGTCACAACATTTTTCAGAACAAAGGTGTTATAGAAACCTCAAGGAAAGGGCATAGCTACATTTTAAAAAGCTGGTTGTACTTGTACTTAACAAAGCACTAGATTATTTCAGCCACTTTATCCCCTGCTGGAGCCCTGATTAAAAATAAAATATGTCAACAATGACTAATTACAGCTTTAATGAGTCTATTGTTTACTTCTTGGCAGTTACCTAATAAATTGACCATGTCTTCAACTCACCTAGCATTTTCCAATATAAAACATTTATAATTTGGTCTTTGACAACTTTCACCCCCAGCTGTTACTGGTGAGAAAAGTCATCATTAGCACAAAGACATTTACAGCTATGCCCACCTTCCCCTGCTGTTTGATACATTTTAAAGTCTAATCAGAATAGAGCAGAAGGCAACTTATTAGTGCCCACACAGAGGCAGCTAAGGTTCTGATAATAGAGAGTCCTAGCATGGCAGTGTGGTTCTCTGTTCTACAATATTCTTCAACTTTAGATTTGCTGAACATTCTTTGGTTAATAACAATTTGGGGCTGAGAAAAGCCATAAAATATTCAAAAGTGTGCAGGGTTTGCTGAACTTACACTTAAAATTGGTGAATATGAAGAAGGATGCATTATGCTTTTTGTCCAGCTTTCCCTTAATCTGAAAAAGGGACTTTCATGTTGAAACATGGACTCTCCTGACTGCTCCAATTCATGGTGGCTGTTCTCTCTGAAGACTCATGATTTCAGCAAAGAAATAAAAGCCAAGATTTGGAGTTTTCATCAACTACAATTTATGTCAGTTCTTATGAAATTATTTTTGCCTGCATTTTCCAGAGTTGTTCTAAAATAAGAGGAACGCTGTGGCATGCTGCGGGAGCAGACCCTGGGTCACACTGCATCTCATCTCCACAAAACCACCCCTCTGAAGTCCACTCCTGCCCAAGGAGAAACATGATTCCACTTTCCATTAACAAGTCACATTTTACTTCCTTGTATTTTTTAACAAAAAAGGACAGATGCCATAATTTACTACATTAAGTCAAAATACTGAAAGGTCAATATTGACATTTTAGTGGGGAAACAATATCACAATAAGGTATCTGTCCACAAAGAATACATTCGGTGAATTGGACACTTTCCAGCTTGTTAAGGTCTGTGTCCCAAAGCAAATCCTGGGAATTAATCTGTTTCTCTACCATCAAAGACTCTATATCATATCTGTCAATTTTTTTAGAAGGAAAATCCAAATGTTTCTTTCACTGTCTTATTTCCTAAGATTCCAAGGACCTTAAGTGCAAGTGAGGTGTACTTTATAACTAAACTAAAGGTTTTCCTGCTGAAATCTGAACCTATCTTAGTAGGTATTATTATTACAATGAGAGGCAAAACTATGAAAGCTAAATGCCTGTATATTCAATTTCAGGAGTATAAATTCTAATTACAGAGGTAACAAAATAAAGAAGACAGAACAAAATTTGTTCTGTCTATATATTTCTGTTAAATACATTAAGGTGAAAATAGCATTGTATGTGACTATTAGGGGGTTTACATTTTAGAATAAAGTTGGCTTTGCCCTGCCCTGATAATATTACTCAGCAGCTAATCTGCTAGTTCATATTTATACAATGACAAAGGCTAATATTAAGTACATTTTATTTCCCCTAATTAAGCAGAAGGTGGGACTATGATGTTATGCACCTGAAAGTCTTCCAACTTCTGGAAGAGCTGACTCCTAGGATCTAAAACAGAAACTGGTCCCATAAACTCCACTATGGTAAGTTGTCCCCAATGAATAATTTTACAAATGTCAGCAAATGAAATACTATATCTCATGGTGGATAGGTTTACATTTTCTTAAGCAATAAAAATAAGTAGGATAAAATATGAGGAATGGATTTAAGAATGTAAGCTGGGACATTTCTACAACATATTTATACAGCACAGACTGGGTTACATTGGATATTAATTGCAAAGGACCAACATGGTCATAATGAGCACATATGCACGCATGCATACACATTCATGCACACACACATGCATGTATGCATGCAGGTACATCTAGCATGAAAAGGTACTTGGGTCTGTATACCCACTTCCTTCTATTCAGTCTGATCTTGTCAGAAAATAAGTCTGCTTGAATGTTTATGGCATAAGCCAGAGATATATACAATTTACCATGCAAATTTTATCAAATCTACACATTTGAATGTTTCTATGCCCACAATGCAAATTAGGAGAGTGGAGATCATCTTTCTTGTTGAGAATTTGGTTCACGTTATCCAATATGCAAAAGCTACTCTACCTGTAAAGAGTGGGATGGGAACAGAAATGATTCCTAGGTCTCTTTATCTTAGGGTAAGGTGGTACTAAGGTACTAATTTTCTGGATGGGCAGAAGAGGACAGAGCAGGGAGTTCTTTGTTTAAGAAGTTAGGGGGAGCCGGGATGGCTCAGTGGGTTAGGCGCTCACTTTGTAGCGACCGTCCCGGCCCATGCAGATCCATATGCTGAACTGGGGAGTTCCCCCAGTTCAGTTCTTTCTCTCTCTCTCTCTCTCTCTCTCTCTCTCTGTCAAAAACAATAAAATAAATAAATAATTTAAAAAAAAAAGAAAAAAATTTAAAAAAAAGTTAGTGGTATATTAGAGCACCGCATACCAGCAGCCCTGTCAAATGGACCCTGACAGTGCCCAGGTGGGGGCTTTATAAAGTTGGGCATTAAATGTGGCATAGGGCTCTTCAAAGGAAAGATCAAGAAGTTCCCTGGGGACTCTACACTGTCAATGACCTCTCCGATTCCTGCCTTTGATAAAAACTAGTACAGCAAACACACTTACAGAATCCTTGTATGTAGAACACTAAACACCAGAGAGAAGAGGAAATGAAGGAAGGAAATGGAAACACATGTTTGGAAACATTTAAAAGCAACAGTAATGAAGTACTAGGTTAAGAAATTTAAAAAAGAATATGAGTTTTATAATCAAAATTAGATATACTCGTAGCATTGCTCCTTTTATAAAACAAGGAGATTAATCTGCAGATTCATTCAACTCATTCATTCACCCAGCAAACATTTACTGGGCACATACTATGTATAGCCATTGTCTCTAGCTGATATTTTTTTCCTTGGTCATTATCACTTGCAATTCTGCAGACTCTCAGGCAAGAGAATCGTTGCCTCAAACCCTCATTTCTATGATCCTGTTAATGGAGCAACCAGCTTAAACACCAACTTTGGAGGATACATAATAAAAATAATCTGTACTTCTAGTAAAAGCAAGAATCATGTTTTTAAATGCATAAAAATGGCTAGTGTTTCAGGAAAATTCCAAACACATTATCACCATAGGATGCAAATAACCTAATGTTCTAAGTAAATTGAAGAATAAAGTTTGCAACTGAGCCACTGATTTACTTTGCTCGTGATTCTTGGATAGATAAATTAATTGTTCAGTAAAGAAGTGGAGGAATGTCTGCCTGTGGACAAATTTCAACTAAGTTGACTTCTCAAAACCTACTTTACAGAGATCTTATGGAGGATTAGAAAAGTTCTTACTTAATTTACCATTTTCATTATTCAACTTCCACATATTTTAAATAGAAAGGTTATAATTGATCATGCCCTATATGATCCAAAGGAAAATTTCTAGAAAATCTCTTGTGTTTTCTGATATTGCCTCCCCAAATATTATTCTCTAAAGTGGTCTCTGTGGACAGTTATTTTGAGGCATTCTGAAAGATTTTCTTGGATCCCAGCATCTGCTCAGTCACAATGTCTGAACTTCTGATAAATACTCATGAAATAGACATTCCTAATGGGTCTACTGGAAAGATGTAATATTCACTATAATAGGGCAAGAAGTCACCAAGGAGGTAATATATTAATTAGGTCACTCATTAGTGTTGATTAGGTTCACTCATCAAACTCATTATCTCCCGTAGTCACCAAAATAAACTAAGTCTTTCAAGGCAAATTTTTATCAGCAAAGTTCCTGGTAAAAAAGACAATATATTTTGTTGAATGGGTTTTGAAAAAAAGGCAAAGATTAGAACAAGGCATATTTGTATTAGTGAAATTCCTGAATGGGAAAATAGATGAGAAAGTTAAAATAAGGTCAACTGGGCAAATGGAAGGACACTAAATAAAGGGGAGTGTGAAAATATCCAAAGTCAAGCCCCTATGTCTCCTCCCTTGCAATTTTGTTCCAAGCTGGCCCTAAAGATGTCCTGACTCATTCTAAATAACTGTATTATGTCTGGTCTCAGCCCACATTGGTCGAGCTCTTCAGATTGTAAAAGCTATTATAAATAATTAAGTTGGGAAAACCAATCTTCTCTTTTATAGTGGCATTCAATTGAATATATAATAATATGCATGTTTTCTAATACACTAGGTCTAAAGTATGTGTTGAAACAAGATGCAGTAAAATTATGAGTAAAGGGGAAAAACCAAACGGATCAGCTAGAATATAAAGACATACTTGCATTACTGGATTCCAGATGTAAAAGAAGACACAGACAAAAAGCTGCCAAAACTTTCAAATAAAAGTGATATGAAGAAAAAAGATGAATGAAGCAAAAACATTAGAAGGGAGACAATGAACGGTTCAGGCTGGATAAAGGGGAATTTTATAAATACCTAAAAAGAGCTATATACTACCCTGAGCTATATACTACCCTTTTAAAGGCTGGTCCTTCAACCCAAAAAAAAGTGTACTAAATGTAAATAATATATATGCACAAAGAGAACACACTGCCTGGTAAAGCATGAATAATTGTGATAGTTCTGAAAAAGACAGAATCAAAAAACTCCAGGTCAATTCATAGAATTCACAAAATACAAAGAAAATTAATAAAACATTATTAAGAAGTTGACCTGGTTTTCATTTTCTCTTCTTTCATAGTTCTGAGAGAAAACTATACTGTACTCACAGTTTCTTTGTTGCTGTCACAGCATTATCCTTTGGATTCTGGGCCAAAACCCAATTCCAAACTACTGGAATCACTTAAATTGTGGTTTCATAAATTTTTTGTTTTAAAGCAAGTCCACACTTGCCTTGGACTGTCAGGCATCAAGCTCTCTCTGAAACTCACTAGATCTTAAAGAGTTTTCTCTCATCAACTTCTTGCTGAATATGATTTCAGGTTTAGTTGATCTCAAAAGATGCTTCTGGATAAATTGAAATCGCCAACATTAAAAGAATTTAAGGTCCTACTGCAGCTCTATAGTCTCTGATTCCATGATAACTGAGCTTACAAGATTCATCCCCACTGATATCCCACTTTGCCAAACTACTCAGAACACAGTACATCCTCAGTTTTAAAAGAGAATGTCAAGATTGTTCCACAAACATTTACTGAACACCAACTGTATGCAAGAGATTTTTACAAGTGTTTTAAATAAATATGGAGACAGATGAAAGCAGCTAAGCCAGGAATAGAATTCAGTTTCTTCTTTCCTTCATGAATCTGCCTCAAATTCACTGGGAGATATATCATTATCAGGAAATGAGCTTGAAACAGATACTCATACTGTGTTCTATGCTGTAGAAACTAGAATGGTTTTGTGGTCTGTCTGTGTATCATGCATTTCATAAAACCCAACCACAAAGGAAAAGAAAGAAAATATTTGGCAATGTTCAGGGACAAGATATCTACCCCTAGTTATTTAATTCAATTCCTTCATTTAGTCACACATCAAGACAAGGATATAAGAGATTCACACAATTTGAGCAGAAAGATAAGGTTCATTAACAAAAGACACTGCTTCATTTTCCCCCAAAGTACAACTAGTAATTATGTCCATTCAACTTTTTTCATAAGCCCTTCATGCTCAGGTGATCCAAGGCTGGTGAACAAACAAACACAAAATCCAGAACTATCTTGTAAAGGCCTATAGAGATGAAAGAAACTTGAGCTCAAAGGAATTTTACCTGTTTGGTGTCTCTTGCTGGTTCTCTCTAGAAGGCATTTTAGCTGAGCTAGTCATCCACTGAGAAAGAGAAACAGCTAGTTTGAATCTTTTTCCCAAATTAAATATAGAAGCTTCTGAATCTTGTCAAGAAAGGTGGAATATCAAAATTAGGCCATATCGGGATGTGACCCTAGCAAGACTGATGGGCAGACATGGTTCAAATTTCAGCTCCTCTAATTACTACCTACATGGATGGAACAAATTATTTAACCTCAGCCTCAGTTCCCTCTTGTAGAAATGGGGTCATACAGTGTATGTAAAGCACTTGGCTTACCACTTTGCCAATGAGGAGCTACTGCATTAGGTAGAGACAATCTCTTGGTATAAAGCACTGTTGGCAACAATTTCTTTGCAATCTTTGCCTTTCTTTGTAATTAGTGTGGCAATTGCAAACACTCATTAATAAAATGTTTCACTTTGTGCATTAAATCTAAATAATGATTGCAATATAGGACTCTGTTCCTAGTCAACATGTATTTATATGAAACACTTAAAGACTGCTCAGGTCCTATGAAGAAAAGTAACATAGAATATAATGCTTGCTCTGAGGGTTTACACTTTAAAAAATAATTTTTTGAGTGATTGTCAAAAATATATATTGAAGTAAAAACAGATGTGTGAATATGTCAAAGTGCATTGGACTATGCACTTAAAATGGGTGTGAAAATTATTCTTCAGTTAAATCATGGAAAGAAAATCACTGGAGAAAAAAAGACTGTCACCCAAATACAACCCCTAGACATTCTGATGAAATCGGTCAGGAGTGTGTGGCTTGGATATAGAAGTTTGAAAATCATTGCAGATGATTCTAATATTAAAGTAAATAAATAAATAGCCAGAAGCAGACAAATAAGATACCAAACAATGAGATGGTAATTTAGGGAGGCCAAGGTAAGCAAATAAAATTCAGGACACTCAGTTAAATTTGAATTTCAGATACGACACCAATTAATATTTTAATGTAAGTTCCAAATAGTGTACATTTAGCTGGATGTCATGTATTTCATTTGAATAGTATACTAACTTTTTTTGCAAAAACAAGGGGCAGGGAATATGTGTACTTAATTATTCATTTATATCTGCATAAAATAGATTTTAAAGATTTGCTTCTGGGAAGGGGAAGGAGATAGAAGGAAAGAAAATGGAGGGTACTTTTCACTGTGTACTTTTGTGCCTTTTGAATTTTGAACCATATATATGTATTACATATTTTAAAAACAAATGTAAAAAAATTTATAAAGAATTTCTAATAGAAGTTAAGAATCAATACAGGAAGATAAAACAAATACATATGATACACTTAAAAAAACAAAATTTATAAGAATTTGCCCAAATACTTCACTCAATTATATTTTGATTTTTCAGTAGTTAGATGTAAGTAGAATATTAATAACCATTTGTTGAGTTGGAATTAATATTAGCAACCTCCTGTTGTGTTGCTATTGTGCTAAGCACCTTACATACATTGATTCTCACAGATATTGTTGGGAATTTTGCAAATGAAAAGTCTAAAACAAAGAAAGCCTAAAACTTGCCCAGAACCACACAAGGACAGCTAATGACTGTCAGGCTTAGCATTTGAATTTAGGTCTATCAGAATCTACATCCTATTGCTTTTAATCACAAGACATCATACTGTCTTTCACAATATGTGTCCCCAACATCAGGAAATTGGATCCCGAGCATGAAATTCAATGCAAAAAGAAAGAGAGGTGAATAAGCACTTATACATGCTAATATCAGTTACCAAACTATAAAACATGACACACTGGCAAGTACTTTGTTCTTAAATAAATATACAGATATACTTCAGTTTACGCAATGCTTGTGTTATAGGTTGGTTGTTTGCAACTGACATTTGTACAAATGTAATCATACTTGGAGTAAAATGGGAGTCTGTTTTATAGACAAAATCTGCTAAATTCTTTTTTAGAAGGGAAGATATTTTTTGATATGACTTCTATTTGGTTGTTTTGGGCTAGTGTACCAAAAGAGATAATCTAGTTGTTGTTAATTATCCTTCGGAGCTGGGGACGGGGGTTGTGTGTGTCTTAATACAATACATCAGGGGTGGCCAACAAGTCCATTGCGGTTGACCAGTCGATCGCGCGAGGCCAATGTTGGTCGATCGTCGCTCGCTCGCAATGTCTGGGGTGGAATTCCGTGTCCCATGGACTTTGAAGCGATTGTAGAAGACAAAACTTTCTAGCAATAGTTTAATGTATTCTGGGAATTTGCCAAGGTCATAAATTCCTAGAATTCTGACAGCCTGACACTGTGATCTCCGCCCACCCAGACAATACATTTTGACTTATGTGTTACACTTGTCACCGGACGCAACGCGTGAACGCAACAGTTACGACTCGACTCATCGAAGAACAGTCAGTTAGCTTGAATATTTGGTAGTGTCATACGGTAGCTTCTTTTCTTTTGTATTAACAGTATTATTATCAATCAATATTATTTATCCTCGGTGACCACGTTGAGTTTCAATTTTTCTTCTGTTTAAAA
>PVKE010036100.1:0-16556 GCA_004027555.1 Craseonycteris thonglongyai
AAAATCTAAGTTTGACAGCCCGGTGGAATCATGATGAATGAAATCATTCTTCTACTTAATTTGCTAAAAAATTTTGGCCTCAAACAACTAAAATTTCAAATTCAAAAAAGATTATTCAGTAGAAAATCAGCTTTTAAAAGCATCATGTAATTATCACTGAGGATGAAGCAGATATGAAGAAGACTATGGGTAATTTAAGAATTAGCAGCACTGAATTTTTGTTCTTTAATACAGTGATAAATATTTAGAGACAGGCAAGTACACAAAGAAACAAAATACCAGAAAATAACAAACGTGGAGGAAAAAATATAAATTCTGAAAAGAAAAGTACAAAACCAAATTTAAAAATATAATAAACAAGTCTAACAGTATATTAGACACAACTGAAGAAACAAATGTATGAACCTGAACTATATAATAGATGAATAGGAATTGCCCAGAATTCATATCAAAAGAAAAAAGGTAGTTAATAATGTGATTAAAATCCCAGAAAATAAAAGAGAGAAAGAACAGAAGAAAATTTGAAGAAATAATTAATAAAAAATTTTCATAGCTGATGAAAGACATCAAACCGCAAATTCAAAAATTTAATGATTCCAAAGCATTATAAATAAAAACAAATCTGCAACTAGACACTTAATAGTGAAACTGTTGGGAAGAAAAGAGAAAAATTTTGAAGTAGCCAGTTTGGGGGGAAGCAGAGAATTGATTATCTTCAAAGGATATATACTTAACAATCACTTCTAAAAACAAGAGTGGACACCAGAATACAGTGGAACATCATTACTGTACTAGTAGAAAATATTTGCAACATATACCATGCCCAGGTAAACTATCCCTTCCAGAGGTTAACATAAAGACATTTCAAAGAAAGAAAAACCAGGCTCTTCATTAACTTCACACCTCCTACTTCCTTTTAAAAAAAGGTCTAAAGAATCTACTTTAAGCAGAAGGTAAAATGATTCTAGACAAAGTTCTCAGATGCTAGGGGGAAAAAAAAGAGAAAAAGAGAAAGATAAATACATAGGTCAAATGTAAGGAATATTGCATTAAATGAGAATAATAATGTTTTGGATGTTTTAAAAAATAAGTATCTAAAATATATATCCAAGTAAAAGCATATTAAGTCAAGAAGGAGTAAATGAAATTAAAGCTTTAAAGCCATTGTACTTTCCTGGAAAAATTTAAAGGTATAATTTAATAAATATTAGACTTTGATAAGTTAAAGACGTATCATCTAGGGAAACCACCATATGAATAAGAAACAATACATATAACCTCCAAAATAGAAATGATAAAACATTATTTATCCAAATAATTAAAAATTAGAAATAAAATCAGAATATATAGCCAGAATACTGAATTTTTTAAGTAAAAAAGAATAAATTTAAGAAAAAGATTAAAAAGAAAACAAAAGGCAGAATCAATTTTAAAATTAATTAAATAGTATGATAAAACAAAAATAAAGTAATAATATATATAAATAGGTTAAATGTGCTTTTTTAAATAAATGGAGCACAAAGATCTTTGTATCTAAATACCAATTCCCATTCAAAGGAACCAGGACTCTTTGAACAGACGTCTGATTCCAGTTCTGATGCATGAAAAGTGGGAAGGTATCCTAGGTCATCTTTTTGTGCCAGAAAACCCTTTCAGACTCTTTCTCTTCTGGTCATTGGGTGTGAAAAACCAGAGGTTGATTTACTTTTGGACCACCTTTGTAATGGGTTACTCCATCATTAACAGTTCTAACCAATCATTCTTATTCCTGCTACAATTCCTACTTCAGATAATTCTGCCTACTTTCAATTCCTCATATTCACATTTTCTCCACACACAGACAGAAAAATACATAGCCATAGTTAATAAACCTATAGTTTGGAAAACATTGCACTCATATTACAGATGCCCCTACTCTATCCATTCAATAAAGCTGAAGCAGACGCTACCAGTGGACAATAAAAAGAGAGGGAGCAGTAGGCAGGGGAATCCTTCAGATCATGATGCAAGTGTGATGCCTGTGAAAAGGAAAGAAGATGGATTGTGTAGGAAGAGTTTCAGATTACAAGGCAGTTTTGAGAAAGATTCGGCCAGGTACATGGGAAGTCCTTCAGCCAAAGCTGCCTATTAAAAGAACCCCACATCAAGCAGGAACAGATGAACTCTCACAAGGCCCCTGTTCTCAGTCACTGCCTGGGAGAAACCCAGAGGAATGAATGGCCTTGGAGTGAATGCCATGGTTGATGTACAGGACTGCAGCATAAGGCTGGTTATCAAGTAATTTAAAAACTATAAAAATATTTCAATACTAGCATTCTGACAATGTAGTATCAGTAAGTGAAATATGAATATGATCCCATCCCAGTGTTGGTTGCAGAGAAGCTAAGAGGTAAACTGATGACCCTACTTGAAGCAATAGCATATATGAACAGAATTTCTTTGATTTAATCTTATCTCAACATTTACTATGCTATTACTCTTGCCCCCATGACTTTGCCCATGATTTTCTTTTTTGTTTTATCCTTTTATGATATACATGTTTTGGTATGATGCCTAAAATTGTGTACAAATAAAAAAAATCTTAAATACCATTAAAAATATATGCACAATGATCTTCATCACACAATTTAAGAGGAAAATAACATGAAAGAAGAAAAGGGGGGTAAAGGAGAAAGAAGAGAGAAGGAAGAGGAAGAATTTTTAAGAATGAAAGAAAATGAACCAAAAAGTGGGAAGTAATTGTCTTGAGGGAAAAGAATAATACTTAGATGATTTTGGTTTTCTCTTTTTCAATTTTTTCAACATTCAATATCATCTCATACTAATTTCAGGTGTATAATGTAGCAGTTAGACATTTAAATAATTTAAGAAGTAATCCCCCTGACTAGTCTTGTACCCACCTGGTACTTTACATTCCTATGACTGTTTCATAACTACCAATTTATATTTCTTAATACCCATGCCTTTTTACCCTGCCTCCAAATCCCCTCCCATCTATCATCCTAATAAATTCATACTGATCTAACACCATATATGAGTACAGTTACTGCAATATCAGTGACCATATTCCTTATGCTGTACTTCACATCCCCATAACTGTTGTGTAATAACCAATTTGTACTTCTTAACACCTTCCCTTTTTTCACCCACTCCCTTGACTCCCATCTGCCAACCACCAAAAATGTTCTCTGTACTTGTACACACATATAATATATACATATAAAAATGATCTATATGTAATTTCTAGAGGGTGGTACTCTTAATTATGACAATAGTTGTCTGGCAATTTATATAACTGTCCAATAAAATTTAATGTAATTGTAAAATTAAATGGTTAAACAACAAAATCAACAGATAAAATTTATTCAGTACATTACCTCATATTTTGGATATAGAGTTTCCTTCATGACTGATACTGGAACTGAGAATTTGGGTGAAGTTATTTTCCAAAATAATTTCATAAATCCTGGGTAAGCAGACACCTTTGAAAATAACATCAAATGCTATTAGAAACTAACAAATTGTCCCTAAGGTAAAAACCCAAGCCTTTGTCAAAATAGTATTCAGTTACCTAGAGAATGAGGTAATTAGTTCCCCAACTTCTGAAAATCTAGGAAAAGCTGTTATACCTATCAGAATAGCAAAAATGTAAAGTCAGCGATTCCAAGTGATGCCAAGAATGTGAGGAAATCAATATAACCACAGTGGAAGTAAATTGGGCATTTCTAATAAAACAAAAAATATTCATGCCTCATGATTTCACTTCCTGCTACATAGTCTAAGGCAATTCTTAGACATGTGCATAAAGAGATATGTACAGGGCATTCATAATGCATATGAAATAGCAAAAATAAAAACCAATATCAATGTCTGATAATAAACAGATGAATAAAATGTGGTGTATTCATATAACTAAACATTAATAAAGCCATTCAAGTACAGAAAATATAAAAACCTTAGATGGATCTTGGAAGCATAGTATTATTGATAGTAAAATAAGCAAGTTTTAGAAGATATGCACAAAATAGTATCTTTATATACTATATCCTTGGGTAAGAAAGAAGAGAAATGGAATTAGGAAGAAGTACAAGAGGACTTAACAAAATTATTTAAAATTTTTATTTTATCTTAATAAATTTGAAACAAGTATAACAACATGTTAGATAAATTCTTGATAACATGTCCCCAAGTGTTTGTTATTTGGTTTCTGTATTTATTTATTTGGGTTTTAAAAAAACTTTTTTATATAAACAATAATCAGGCATAGGGGAAATTTTAGGGAGGTGAAACTGTTCTGTACGATGCTGGAATTGTAGCTACGTGACATTATGAATTTGTCAAAACCTATTAAACTTTACAGCACAAAGAGTAAACCTTAATGTATGCAAAGTTTAAGAAATCATTTAGGAGATCAAGAGAAATCCCAGAATGGAATGCAGAATATAAAAAACAATCTAACTATATTATAAACGTATAAAACAACCTCTCTGAAGAGGGTAGGGGGAAAGTTGCTGACCTTGGCAACTTGCAAATGAGTGGAGTATGTAAAATTAAGGGTAAAAGAAACTGTACATAGCACTGTACTTTAATGAAGTTGTATTCCATAAGAATATGGATTGATAGTAAGTTGACCAGATGTATCATTTTAAATGGGACAGAAAACAATGTTATTTCCCATTTTAAATGGTACATATGGTCAGCCTACTGTAACCTTGAATTTAGCCCAGTGAGACTACGTAGGCTGACATCATACCTACCATTTGAAGTGGGAAATACCATTGTTTTCTGTCCCATTTAAAATGGTATGTCTGGTCAGCCTAGTTAATAATTCTGATACTCCTATACATGTACACTTCTATACTACAATTGAACAATTAAGTAAATGAATGGAGGATGGTGGGAGTCAGGTTTGGCACTGTTGGAGTGGAAGTTTAAAAATAAGCAAGGGAACAGGTTAGAATGATTCATGTGGTAATGGATTATAATTGGAGACATCAGTATGAACTCATGTTTAGCTTAATTTAGATACAGATGTTACATATAGAAATACGTATAAATATGTGTATTTACAGGAGTTGGTATATACACTTCCTTGCTGTGTCAGCTGAGAAGGCCTAGAAGCAACTATGCCCCAGTAGCAAAAAGCACACCTAATGCCCAAGTCTTGGTTTCTTATTACATTTCTTATTAAAGGGAACCAGGGTTCCTTGTAGACCTTGCTAATTCTATGGGCTGAGGCAGGCAATACACAAGATGAACCCAGAGCATCTTGTATTGCCAAAAATTAAGAAAGGATTTTTTAAAAAATCCAACAATGGGGAATGTTATAGGGACATAGGAACCAACTGAAGAAGCTCTCAATGACCAAAGCTTGAACAATTTTAGCAAAATAATAATAATAACATTGGATTGTAATTAAAAGTAAAACATAAATATCTATGAGACATACTGATATACGAGGGCCATCTGGAAAGTATTCAGCCAATATAACATTCTTGTTATATTGACAATGGCTGAATTTTTTCTGGATGGCCTTCCTAAATAATTAAATAATTAAATAATTAAATGGGAAGAGTAGACAAATGTCCTGCATTGATGAATTTAAATTAATTTGTGAATGTACTCTGCCCTCAAGGAGGTGGAGCATAACTCCACATTCCTTAGGTGTGAGCTGCACATAGTGACTTCCTTCCATGGTACAGTTCGGAGAAGGGGGACAAAGAAACTTCACAATGACAAAACCTAGCAAATGCTACCTTGGGCAAATGACCAAGGTTAACATCAACTGTGTTAATTCACGTTGATAATATGTACCCTTGGTATGATGCCATAAAAATGGCACTTCACATCTGTGGTCTTCCTCCGAAAATCCTAACAGGCAAAATAACTTGGGGGACATTCTACAGAATATCTGACCTGTACTCCCCTAAACTATCAAGATCATCAAAAACACGAAAGGCTTAGAAAGTGTTACAGCCAAGAGAAATTTAAAGAGACATGACAACTGAATATAATTGGTATCCTGGATGGGATCCTGGAAAAGAGAATGTACATTATGTAAAAACTAAAGGGAAATCACTAAACAGAGGTAGTCTGCACTCAAGGAAAAGCACAGAGGCACCTTCAGGAGAAAATTTATCAAATTAAAGTTGCAAAGAAATATTCATCATGGTAAATTGATTTCCCCAGCAATATTCAGAACTTCCTAAGAGGAAACCTAGGAAAATGGTTATAAACAGCAGGGTTGTTCTGGTGGCTGCTAGAACTTGACAAGAGATTAGAGATTACACAGCAAATTGAGTGACTAACTATAAAACAACCTAAATTGATTTATTATAAGAGTAACTGTCCAGTCCTATGGTTAGTTACTATGGATATTTCAACCCAATACAATAACTCATGTTCATTCTGAAGACCCAAGATCAGAGTATTCTCTTCACTAAGGGAGAGAGGAATACAAATTAGATCCGGGGGTATGTTGAGCATCATATAAATAAAACATATGGACAAACAATGGTTTTCAAAATGTGGTCTGAGACTCTGGAGAACCTCAAAATCATTTCAACCTTTCCACATGTGAAAACTCTTTCCTTAGTAACACTTAGAGGCTATTTGCCTTTTTCATTGTGTTAAAATTTGCACTGATGGTGTAAAAAATATATGTCAGGTAAAAGTCATGCTAAGGCCCCTTAGCATGAATTAAGGCAGCAGCACCTTGAAAATGCCCACCAGGAAATAAGAAAAATTGTTAATTTAATTGAATCTCAACTTTTAAGTACGCATCTTTTTAATATTCAATGTGACTGAGAAACACACAAAGTGTTTCTGTTGTGAAGTAGGATGGTGGTTTTGAGGAAAAGCACACAAGCTACTGTTAAATTTGTGAACTGAATTAGCCACCATTTTTATTTGAGAAGATAAACATCAAACTGTGGTTATTCAGACTGGATACGTGGGCAAGCACTTTCTTGAAAAATGAATGAAGCAAATCTCTTATTTCAAATTAAACAATTGAGAATATGAGGGCTGTTCGAATAAAAATCCAGCCATAAGTGCCTCCATTTTTCATATTACAGGGCTGGATACTTTCCAGACAGCGCTTGTATTTATGCTAATAAAAAATGAAAGATTTTTAGCAACAATTAAAATTTTGGAAAACTAGTGTCCCTTGCCATGAGCCTGCCAGGTTCCCAATGCTAAAAGACTTTTCTAATAATATTAAAAATACATTTTTATGTTATATATACAGTGAAACGTGTCACCATTCAAAGATCCACATAACTTGATGAACAATATTCTCCAAATAACTAGTGCATAAAGTTACAAAATCATGAATGGGTAAAAAATTCATTCTAAGTAAATACAAAATAAACCAATAGATTTTAATATATCAGGTATTATAGTCACTGATGTGGTTTCAGATTTCGATTGCAACAAACTTTTTGAGCCGTACAAATTAGCATCTAATATATTCTTTTAGCTATACAAATTATCACTTAATAATCTTTTTAATTAAGTTTGATTCTTTTTCTCTTCTATTTATTCAGTTCAATGACAACAATTTTTTATTAAACTCTTTATTTTGAAAAAGTTATATGTACCCCTGGAAACAATGTAAATGTCATCAACCAATGTCACCCCAATTAATTTAACAATTAAAAAATAAAAATAAAATAAAAAGAAATTATTAGATTCACATATAGATTTAAGAAATAATCCCATCTATCCTTTACCCAGTTTACATCAAATGTAACATCTTGCAAAATTATAGTACAATTTCACTATGCAAAATACTGGCATTGATACAGTCAATATACAGACATGTCTATCACCACAAGGATCCCTCATGTTGTCCTTTTATAGACACACTCATCTCCTCCCCCACAACTCTGAAACCCTGAAAACTACTAATCTGTTCTCTGTCCTACAGTCTTGTCATTTCAAGAATGTTATACAATGAAATTATACAGTATGTAATCTTTCAGAATTGGATTTTTCATCATAAGTCTGTGAAGACTCATTCTTATACTTGAATGTATCAATAGTTCATTCCTTTTTATTGATGCGTAGTGGACCCATGTTCAGTTAAAAACAAAACAAAAAAAAAAACAAAACAAAGAACTATCAAACTGTTTTTCCAGAGGGGTGTGAGGTGAGTTTTTTTAGTTAGCAATTTAATTTCCTTAATAGTTAGGGCTATATAAATTATCTATTGCATATTGAGCAAGTTGTGTTGTGCTTTTTGAAGAACTATTCCATTTGATCTAAGTTGTCAAGTTTATGTGTATAGTTGCTCCTTGTAGTCCCTATCATTTTTTTGTTTGTTTTTTTAAAGATTTATTTTTACTGGTTTTTGACAGATAGAAACAGAGACAGAGAGAGACAGAGAGAAAGGGGAGGGACCAGAGCAGTCTCCACAGTTGACATTAGTTTTCCACATAGTTTCACAGGCGGGCACAGTGCTGCACAGGGCAGGAACTGGGCCGGGAGCCTCCCACATAGGTCCTGGCAAGAACTGAACTGAGGGCACACCCCAGCTCAGCATGTGGGTCCCCATGGGCCAGGGCTGGGGCCGGGATTGAATCCTCGGTCCTCGGGGCTTCAAAGCGAGAGCTTTACCCGCTGAGCCATCCCAGCTTTCCCCCCTATTATTTTTTTGATGTCATCAGAGTCTGCAGTGACAGTGCCTATTACATTTCTAATATTGATAACTTTGTATTTTCTCTTTTTGCCCTTGTCAGTCTTGATAGACATTTTATTAATCTTTTCAAAGAACTAGCTCTTTGTTTAATTCATTTTCTCTATTGTTTTTTCTGTTTTCAATTTCATATCTCTGATCTTTATTATTCCTTCCTTTTGCTTGTTTTGGATTTATTTTGCTCTTTTACTTGGTTGTTGAGGTAGGTGCTTAAATTATTGATTAATACATTCTCTTTTCAATTGTAAGAGGTTAGAACTATATATTTCTCTCTCAGAACTGCTTTAGCTGTGTTCCACAAATTTTGATGTGCTGCATTTTCAGTTTTGTTCAGTTCACTTGATTTTCAGTGTGTTTTTTTAAAACACCTTGATACTTCATATTGGTCATGGGTTAATTATAACTGTATTGTTTAGTTTCCAATCATTTTGAGAATTTTCTGTTATCTTCGTATTGATCTCTAGTTTGATTGTATTCTGGATTTGCTATATCCTGCAATATGGTCTGTGGGAACTTGAAAGAATGTGTATTCTGCTCTTGTTGGGTGTAGTGTTCTATAATATCAATTTGATCCTTTTGGTTGATGGGGTTATTGAGTTCTGTATCCTTGCTGATTTTCTATCTAAATATTCTATCAATTGTTTAGAGAGGTGTTGAAGTCTCTAACTGTAATTATTGAATTATCTATTATTTCTTGTTTCAGTTTTTGCTACACATATTTTACAGCTTCATGTACTAGATTGCTATGTCTTCCTGATGGATTATCACTTTTATTATAATATAATGCCCCTCTTTGTCTCTGATAACTTTCTTTGCTTGGAAGTCTACTTTATCTGATATTAACATAGTCATTACTGTTTTCTTTAATGTTTGCATAATAAATCTCTTTTTACCCTTTTACTTTCAACATCCCTATGTTATATTTGAAGTCAGTTCTTATAGATATATGTAGTTGGGTCATATTTTTTAATGCACTCTACAATCCTTGTCACTTACTTGGTGTATTTAGACAATTTACATTCAAGTTAGAGATTTAGTTTGCCATTTCATTTTTTGTTTTTTGTTTTTTGTTTTGTCCTGATTTCTTTTGTTTCTCTGTTTTCTTTTTCCTGCCTTTCTGTTATTTGGACATATTTTAGAATTCTACTTCTATTTATCTGTTTTTTTAGTGTGTCTCTTTGTATAGCTTTTAGTTTTGCTCTAGGTATTACATTATATAAACATAACTTATCAAGATCTACTGATGTCATCATTTTACCATTTCAAGTGATGTTTAGAAACCTCACCTCCCTTGATGTCTCTTTATTCTTCCCCATTAATAATATAATTGTCTTAAACATTTTCTCCATATACGTTTAACAGTATGAAGCTTTTTGCTTCAACTGACAATTTAGAAAACTCAAAAGGAGAAGAAAGTTCTATTGCATTTACCAATGTTTTTGCTTTACATGTTTTTATTTGTTCTAGATATTCAAAGATCTCCTTTATTATTTTCTCCCTGTTTAGAGAACTTTCTCCAATGATTCTTTAAGGGCAAATATGCTGGCAAAAAATTCTATTAGTTTTGTTTCATCTGAAAATGTCTTGATTCCCCTTCATTCCTAAAGGGTGTTTCTTGAGATACTAGACTCATGGTTCTTTTCTTTCCGTGCTTGATAATGTTCTGCCACTAAACATTCTGCTTCTGGCCTCTACAGTTTCTTTTCTTTTCTTTTCTTTTCTTTTTTTTAAAGGTGAAGCAGCGAAGTTTATTGGAAAGAAGGAAAGCAAGAGGGGACACCCGAAAGTTGAATGCCCTCTACAGTTTCTGATGACAAATCTACAGCCATTCAACTTTTTTATCCTATGTAACATATATTGTTCTTTTCTTGCTGCTTTCAAGATTTTTTCTTTGTTCTCAGTTTTACCACTAAATGGCTTGGTACAATTTTCTTTAGATTTGTCTTGCTTGTGGTTTGCTCAACTTCTTGAATATATCTAAATCTTTTGCCAAATTAGGAAAATTTCTAGCCATTACTTCTTCCTATACATTTTCAGTCACCTCCTCCCCTTCTTTGTCTTCTCCTTCCAGGACTACAATAATACAAACATTAGATCTTCTGTTATATTCTTACAGGTCCCTGAATCTCTGCTAATTCTTTTTTCAGTCTACTTTTCTTTGCTGTTCAGACTGAATAAATTTTATTTTTCTGTCTTTGAGTTGACTGTTTTTTTTTCTGTGTCTCTATTCTATGTTTCAGCCCACCCATTGAGCTTTTTATTTCAATTATTATATATTTTAATTCTAAAAGTTGTATGGTTCTTCTCTATATTTATAATTTCTTTATTAAGACTTTCTATTTACTTTCTGCTTGTGCATTGCTTTATTGAGATATAATTGACATATAACATTATATTAATTTCAGGTATACAACATAATGATTCGATGACCACCACAGTAAGTCTAGTTATCATCTATTACCATACATAGTTACAGATTGTTTTCTTGTGGTGAGAACTTTTAATATCTACTTGTCAGCAACTTTCAAATTGCAATAGAGTATTATTACCCATAGTTGCCATGTAGCATGTCAAACCTCCATGATTTATTTATTTTATAGCTGGAAGTTTATACCTTTTACCCATTTCACTCACCACCTACTCCCTATATCTGACAACCACTAATCTATTCTCTGTAGCTATGAGCTTGGGTATTTTGTTTTGTTTTGTTTTGTTTTGTTTGTTTTTTGTTTTGTTTTTAGATTCCACATATAAGTGACATCATATAGTATTTGCATTTTTCTCTCTGACATTTCATTTAGTATAATATTCTCTAGGTCTATCAATATTGTCATAAATGACAATATTTCATTCTTTTTTATGGTTGAGTCATATATATATATATATACACATACATACATACTATCACAATTTCATTATTCATTCATCTGTCAATGGACATTTGGATTATTTCCATATCTTGCCTATTATAAATAATGCTACAGATATCTTTTTGAGTTAGTGTTTTCATTCTCTTCAGATAAATACCCAGAAGTGGGATTGCTGAATCATATGGTAGTTTTATTTTTAATTTATTTAGAAAATTTTATATTGTTTTCCATAGTGGCTACACCAATTTACATTCCCACCAATAGTGTACAAGAGTTCCCCTTCTCCACATCCTTGCCAATACTTATTTTTTGTTGTTGTTATTGACTTTTTGATACAGCTATTCTAATAAATGTGAGGTAATATCTCATTGTTGTTTTGATTTGCATTTCTCTGATTATTCATATACTGTTGGCCATTTGTATGTCTTCTAAGGAGAAATGTCTGTTCAGGTCCTCTGCCCAAATTTTAAATGGATTGTTTTTTGGGGCTTTTCGATTTTGTTTTGTTTTGTTTTGAGTTGTATGACTTTGTTATGTATTTTGGACACCAGCTCGTTATCAGACATATATGATATGAAAATACTTTCTCCATTCTGTAGGTTGCTTTCTCATTTTGTTGATGATTTTCTTTGCTTTGCTGAAGCTTCTTCATTTAATGTCCTACTTGTTTATTTTTACTTTTGTTGTCTTTCATTTTGGTGTCAAATTCAAAAAATCATTGTGAAGATCAACAATAAGGAGTTTAGCACCTATTTTTTTCTCTAGGAGTTTTTACATTCAGTGTTAATCTGTTTTGAGTGAATTACTTTGTATGGTGTAAGATAGTAGTCCAGTTTTTCTTTTACACATGGCTGTCCAGTTTTCCCAACACCATTTATTGAAGGGACTGTTCTTTCTCCATTGTATATTCTTGGCTCCTCTGTCATAAGTTAATTGACCATATATGTGTGGCTTTATTTCTGGGTTCTTTATTCTATGTGTTTTATTAATGTGTTCTATTAATCTATGTGTGCTTTTATGACAACATTATACTGTTTTGATTACTATAGCTTTATAATATCATTTAAAATCAAGAACAATTGTGACTATGGTATTGTTTTTCTTTCTCAAGATTGCTCTGGTAGATGTCAGGATAGTTCAGCAGCTGAGTGCTTGCCTCACAGTTGAGAGGTGCAGGGTTTGATTTCCAGCCCTGGCCCACGCAATCCCTTATGCTGAACTGCAGTGTAACTGGTAATTGTCAGGATGGCTTGGCAGTGAAGGTTCTTGCCTCCCATGAGGGAGGCCCCAAGTTCAGTTCCAACCCTGTGTGACTCCATATCCACCTATGTGGAATGAAACCATGTCACAATCAATGATGTTCAACTATGAAGACTCCTCTAAGCCCTTCCCCCTTCTCTCTCTCTCTCTCTCTCTTTCTCTCACCTTCTCTCAAACAATAAAATAAACCTTTAGAAAAAAAAAATTGGGATGCCAGGATAGCTCAGCAGGTTGAGCACTTGCCTTGCAACCATGAGGTATGGGATTGAATCCAGGCCTCAGTCTGTGCAAACCCTTATGCTGAACTGCAGTGCAACTGGTAACCGCAGAGATGGAGGCAAAGGTTCTTGCCCTCCATACAAGAGGTCCCTGGTTTGGTTCCTGCCTCACATGACCCCACGTTCACCTGTGTGGAATGAAACTATGTCACAACTTATGATGTGCAACTCTGGAGACTGCTCTGGGCCCTCCCCCTTCTCTCTGTCTCTGTCTCCGTATCTATCTCTCTCTCTGTCAAAAACAATAAAAATAAATCTTTTTTTTAATAATTTTTTTTTAAGATTTATTTTTTATTGTTTTTGACACAGAGAGAGAGAGAGATACAGACAGAGACAGAGAGAAAGGGGTGGGCCCAGAACAGTCTCCATAGTTGCACATCATTGGTTTTTCCACATAGATTGATTCCACAGGTGGGCGCAGGGCTGCACAGGGCCAGAACTGGGCCAGGGTCTTCACCCTGGTGAGAACCGTACTGGGGGCACTCCCCAGTTCAGCATATGGGGCTGGGGCTGGGATTTGATCCTCAGTCCCTGGGGTTGCAAAGTGAGCACTTAACCCACTGAGCCATCCCGGCTTCCCCCCCAAAAATAAATCTTTAAAAAAAAGAAATTACACTCAGTAAGTTTTGGCATGTTATCAAAGGTGAAAATCCATAATTATGTTAAAAAGTCATGAATATAGTCCTTCTTTTTCCAAGTATATATCTATGTCAGACCAAAATTATACAACCAAGACAATCCACCACAAACTTGAATGTATAAGCAGTCATGAGAATCTAGCCATCTTCTATTAAGCGAGACGTTAAAGGGGTTTTCTGAACAAGTAAAACAATCCTAGTTTTGTCATTACATTTTTCATTTAAAAATATATTTTCATAAAAATACATTACTTATGTTAACATATATGACTTTATTACTGGTATTTTTAATAAATAAATATTTAGCATTTTTTGTTTTAATTTCTAACATTGTAAATATCAATAGCTATAACCCACATAAATAATTACTGAGTTTCTCGATAATTTTTTAAGATTTATTTTATTGTTTTTGATAGAGAAAGAGAGAAGAGGGAGGGCTCAGAGCAGTCTCTATAGTTGTGCATCATCAATTTGCCACATGGTTTTGTTCCACACAGGTGGGTGGGGGCTGTGCAGGGATGGAACTGGGCTGGGAGTCTCCCACATGGGAGGCACACCTCCTCGAGCCAGGGGCTAAACTGTGAAGGGTGAGAACTGAACTGGAGGCCTCCCACATGGGAAGCACACCTCAATTCGGCATATGGGTCCACACGGGCTGGGGCTGGGATTCGATCCTCGGTCCCAAAGGCTGCAAAGCGAGTACTTTACCCACTGAGCCATCCCAGCTTCCCCTCAATAATTTTTAAGAGTTTAAGAAGGGCCCTGAAATTTAAATGTTTGAAAACCTGTGAGGTAGAGAATACTAATATTAAAAGATATTCTTACCTCCTCCCCCAAGAGTTGTAGGTATTGTTTGTGATTGTGCTGTCTAATTCCTTGTGCCAATTCAGGTGATATCACTGGTGTTGTTGGAAGGTCAGGAACATATGCTTGACTGTCACTTATAACAGGAATTCCTTGAAGTACTCTACAGTTTGATAAAAACAAAAAAATAGTTTTTTAGCCATTGATAAAGCAAAAGATGTTTGCTCTCATTTCATCTCTCTCCTGAGATAAATATATTGACATTTGATATCTATTAAAATATTAAACATAGATTGTGTAGAAGTCATATAATCCAAAATGGGAAATAGTTTAAAAATAATGTGTGTGGTTCTAACTACATTTTTTGTGGTAACCTTTATTATGGTTTTGTCTTATTACATTGGAATAATAAATGCACCTAATGAAAGCTTGATTAAAAAAGAGGTAAAAAGCTCTCTACCTTCTGATCACTAACCTGCTCCTTCCTCCAAGCTCACAGAAAATGCTTTCATCTCTTAAACTGCGGCAAAGTATCAATCTAAGCAGATTAAAGTGTCCTCTTCTTGATTCAATCTTGCCAAGATGAACAGAAAACTGTTATGATATCAGGCCTTTCCTTCCATGCCACAGGCTGCATATACATTAAGATGTATGCGGGCTGTCCAGAAATTATCCAACCATGTAATGTGAAAAACAGAGGCAGTTATGGCTGGATTGTTTTCTGGACAGCCCTCATAATATGAGGTACAAAACTCACCAACAAAAGCCTTAATTTAGCCAAAGAGATGAACCAAATTGTAGTCTGAAGGCAAAATGTGTCATTCATGACTAAACAATAAATCTGCTTGAAAATACATTAATTTTTGTGTTACAGCACTTACTGTAAAAGAAATAAAAAATAAGTGTAAAGTGAGTCTATATAAACTATAGCTATATCAATTTTATATGGAAATATATAGACCAAATATTCCCTCTAATTTTTTGATACATCATTATATGAACAGTCATATAATGATTGTGAAGACTAAGGATATACAAACCCAACTGACATCAGTTACTTAATAATATACTGAAACCCTCAAATGCCATCACACCAGTTGTTAAAAACAGGCCTACTCAAAGCTAAGCTAGGGAAGACGGCTTTCTCAAAGCAGAGTCATGGGAAAAAACCTGCCTATCTCACCCAGTCAAATATTGGAATTTAAAGAGAGGATAAAGTTCAACTCCCAGTATGGTGAACCCAATAGATCGCCGCTCAACACCCAATCCATCCTACTGCTCATGTGCTTTCCTGAACTACTCAGGGTGGAGAAGGGAGGCTCTCTAGACATACAGAATTTAGGAGCCACTCCTCAGAGGCACTCACACGTAATCTGGAAGTCAGAAGTTTCTGCTGTTTCTGTTGGCAAGCAGTCATGTTAACTTCAGGTTCTATAACAGTATTTCATTTACTTCTTTTGTGGGTTGTTTTATTTTTTTTGTTTGTTGTTTTTGTTTTGTTTGCCAATGAGCATATCAACAGATACACAGTGGCTCCAGAGTCATAAGCTATGACAGAGGTCACCTGATCCCTGAATCGCAGCTGAAGTTGCCAGTGCTGGCATCTTGGCTTTCTGCCTTGCTGACTGTGCCCAAAGCAGCGGCTCCCAGCAGCCAGCTCAGCATGGTGTGTGTGTGAGTCATCTTTCTCTCCGAAACCTGTTTTTCCAACCTTTTCATTGATTTTTGTAAGCGTTGAATTTCCATCACTAAACCCCTTTTTGCTTAAAATAGCTAAAAATAGATCTTTTTTTTTTTTTTCTGCACCTAACCTTGACTGATTTAGCCAGGAAAAACAAATAGTAGGTTAACAAGGTCTAGGGCAGTCATGTCCAACTTGTGGCCCAGAACGGCTTTGAATGAGGCCCAACACAAATACTTCAAACATTATGAGGGTTGTTTTGGTTTTGTTTTTGAGATTTTTTTTCTTTTTTCTTTCTTTTTTTTTTTTTTTTTTTTTTTTTTTTTT